>JBBPMH010000018.1:430-92073 GCA_038090235.1 Pulveroboletus ravenelii
CCGGTCGAGTCACAAGCCAGGGCAGTTGCTGTGATTCCTGTGGAGGCTGTCGAACTCTCCAGACTGCAACCAATCGGAAATGATCCAGTGTTCGGTAAATCCTCCTGAGTCTGATGGAAAACGTACAGATAGGATTGCACTCGAAGTGGTGCTCCCAGCCCGCCGCCCGCCGCCCGCCGCCCGCCGCCCCCCTCAGACCTCTACCCGAAGATGCTAGATTTTCTGTGGTCAGGACCGCAGTCTTGCGTCAACCTCGCATTTACAGTCATCCATCAAGGGTGAACTTCACGCGAACCAAGAAGCAGAAGGAAACCGATTTTCTGGTCTCTTACAATATTCCAATAGATGGCCTAGAATATGCGACCACGCATAGAATGCCTCATCCTTAGCCAACAGGAGGCTTATCATGGTGGATTCAGCATAGCGACAGAGTGCTACTTAAGTTGATCGGATGGGGTCCAAAACCCGAAGTGATTCGCAATTCCGATCGATAGGACAATCTTTCCAGGCAGTAACGAGCTACAGGTCGTTGTCAAATGCCTACCATGAATCGGACATAGAGAGTCTGATGTCTGGAGGAGACTAAACCACCGGAACATCTTGCCTCTCATCGGATTCACCTACCATTTTAGTCCGATCCCTTGTCTGATCACACCATGGGTAGACAAAGACGCACTGAATGATTTCATCCACCGTAACTACGGCCACTGGCTTACTATGGAACGCAAACCCGTCATCGTAAATTATTTCTTCTAACACATGGATCGCATTGAAACCATTTTTACCGTAAGCAACCCTTGAAAGTGTGACATCTATTCCTTTGGCTGCATCATCTGGCAGGTAAATAATAAAAACCATGTACGCACCGCACATAACAAGCCGAACGGCTTATTCCAGGTTCTTTCTGGCCGCTATTCCCTCACATATCTAGGTCTACTCACGCAATCATCCTCAAGTACCGTAAAGATCCTCTAGACGAACACCCATCAGACCTCTCAGTCGCTTGGTGGAATTTTCTTCGGTCTACCTGGTCAAAGCAACTCGAGAGCCGTCCTTCGAATCAAGCCTTCGCCTTTGTCGAGGTGGAGTTGGCACGGTGTAGAGGATTGGCAAGCCCAGAGTACGCAAGGGTGGGTGGGGGTACTGCAGTGTGCCAGACTGTATGAGTGGGGGGCTTTTCAAGGACAGGACGTACAGAGATTAACTTGTATTTTGTCATATACCGAGCACGGTGCACTTGTTTATATTATGGCCTTTGTCTTGCTTGGCAGAGGCATTGGCATTCGTTTACACTCGAGCCATATTCACGGCGGAGTTGACGTCTGTCAGCCAATTGGGCCGTAAAGCTATCACCTAAAACGACAACGCGTCACTGGGTGCAAATATCGGCCAGCTGCGTGTTCCAGCGCCATGAATGGTTCCCAGATACCCGAATACCCAGAGTCTCCGATCTGGGAGACCATCAACCCTGGGGTTAGCTAGCCCTTCATCGAACGGTATACTTCGTAATGAGAGACAACTTGTCCTTCGACCGGGGAGATTATCTAAAACGACTCGCGGACATGTGCAACTTGCCACTGCTCCGGGACTCCGAGTTGATAGCCTACTCGACGTAGGCGAGTGTTCGCGAGGCTTCCCATTGAATAGCTAGTGGATAGTACGACTGTCTGATTCGGATGAATACGGAATTGGCCGCGAGCGCGCCAAACAACTCCGCTCGTCCCAAAATTCATTGCAGTTTCTACAACCAACCAGCTCAAGCCATGCTAGCAACTCGGGCGTCGACCGCCAGACGTCTGGCGCGCTCATTCGCCACCGTCATCGAGTCCAAGACCTCCGGGATAAAGGTCGCTGCCGTCGACAATGGTCAGCCAACAATCGCCGTTACCTTCCTCGTCAAGGCTGGGAGTCGGTATGAACCTGTTCCAGGTGTCGCCCAGGCCTTGAAAAACTTTGCTTTCAAGGTTTGTTCAACTTTTCTTTTGCTCAGACAGTTCACCAAACATTCGCTCTACCGCTTCACTCCTAGAGCACAGCGAAGCGGTCGACGCTCGGAACTGTGCGAGAGAGCGATCTCTACGGCGGTGTTCTCTCCGCTAGTCTGTCGCGTGAATATCTCACGTTCACCTCTGAGTTCCTCCGCGGTGACGAGTATGTACCCTTTGAATCCTTGCTAGGTGTGCGCTGCTAGCTCATGTTTCAGGTCCTTCTTCACTTCCGTGCTAACTTCCGTGCTTACCACGCCTAAATTCCTTCCTCACGAATACACGGAATATGTCCTCCCCGTCGTCCGTGATGAGGCTACTGCTGCCTCTCGATCACCAAGCACGGTCGCTCTCGAGGCTGCACACACCCTTGCTTTCCGTACTGGCCTCGGTGCATCCCTGTTTGCGGGCTTTCATGCCCCCGTCTCCCTCGAATCCGTGAAGTCTTTCGCAAAAGAATCTTTCACCTCGGGCAACGTCGCTGTCGTCGGTAGTGGCATCGACTCGGCACGCCTCGCGGAACTTATCGACAGCGCTCTCGCAGATGCTGCCCTCCCTATAAGCTCCCCCATCACGACTGCGCCTTCGAAATACTTTGGTGGCTCGACGCGAATTGACTTGCATGAGGGTCCTCAGACGGTGTTCATTGGCTTTGGCACTACAACTCCGTCACCCGTGCTCTCCGTCCTCAACGCACATATCGCCCCAAGTCAGTCGCTCAAGTGGTCTTCTGCACCCCACCCACCTGCGACCGTCACCTCGGTTCACCTTCCTTATTCCGATGCTGTCTTGACGGGTGCTGTAATTCAGGGCAATGATGCGAAGAGCGTCAAGGAGACTGCTAAGGCTGTTGTTGAAAAGCTGAAAAAACCCTTAACCACAGACGAATTCAAGGTCGCTGTCGCACGCGCCAAATTCCGTGCCGCTGCCGCTACCGAATGCAGAGAAGGCTTCCTAGAAGCTATCGGCAGTAAAGTGGGTTTTTTCCTCTTTCTGCTGCTGGAGTAGACTGGCTGACGGTTTTTTGCCCTCAGATTTTCTCGAATGCGAGCGCCTCGGTTGAGACTACGTTGGCCGCACTGGACAAAGTTGATGCAGCTGCTATCTCCAGGGTGAGTGTCTTCTGGATTACCCTTGTCTCCCGGTCACTGAATGTCTTGTTATATCTCGTAGGCTGTCTCTGAGCTTACCGCAGCTACACCGACGTTCGTCGTCGTTGGTGATGTCAATGTATTGCCATACGCCGACGAGATTGGGCTCTGAACTGCCGTGACCGCGCGCCTACCATGTGGATGTAATGACAATAGATAGAATTATTCAAAAACCGTCCTTTCTCCATGTTAAATCGATCAGCGATCAGCCGTCTACAACGTCATTTACTTTTGTGCCATGCTCAAATTGTCTGCCACTGACCAGTTAGCACTACAAGCACCTTGAACTTGAACATGACGCAGACAATCCGAGAAATTAGTGAGCACTACTTCACGTTGGAAATACAGTGCCAAAGCCTTGAGTATAGAACTTTCATACCTATTGCCAGTGGCAAGCCTTACCCAGCTGGATTGCACGTCGTCTGCAGCAATTCCCTCTCACTGTTGCGTACTCCAGATGATATTCGCAACAGAATGACCAACAGACAAGGCATATCACAGTAAGCATCGGTACACCAGTCCCGCATGCGAATGTTGGATGTAATAGTTTCCAGTTCCTGCTGGCCGCGGCCTTGGGATGGACAGTCGTGAATCCAGACACAACTGTTTGGAGAATCTGTGCTAGCCTCTCCCGCCGTCCAACTCATCTGGCTTACTTGGAACATAGATGGTAACTCCAGCGAACAAAAACTGGTCAGCCTTGAAGGAGGAAGGAAGGTTCCGAGACGAACATAGGAGCTTGGTGCTATTGTCAAGAAATTTACACGGACTCACCTCATTGGGATGGACGAGCGGAGGAGTCTCATGGTGTTGGGGTGTCACAGAATTCAGCCAAGATCTGGCGCATGTGGATAGTGGATATTCCCCAATAGACTAACTACTTCCACTGTGGTATCATCAGTCGTGGCTTCCTCAGTAGACGAGAACAGAGCAGCGCTGTGAGAGTGTGCCAATCAACTCGACCGTGGCGTCCAAGTACTTGGGTCGTAGCCTACCAATTGCAGTCGTGATTCAGTTTTATAACTTCCGGTGCCGCCTCGGAACCAAGTTCACCTTGCCATTACCACCGCTCGAAAATCCTTACGACAGCGTCATACTCGACATCCTTGGAACCGAGGCAGGCGACTTTGTGGACCAGGTCACTGAGCGGCAATTACAGAGAGAAATTGTCAAGGCGTTACATGTCCAGCCCTGACATACCCCTCCACGTTATCGCACCCAACTCACGATCTCTCGCAGCACACACTTCTCTCATCGACCAGCACAACCTCAACTCCCAAGGAGACGACCGGGCACTGGATAGAACGAACATGCACAAAGGTGCACTCAGGAGCGGTGCTACTCGTGGGTTTGAGAGTGGACACTCGAAGGGCAAAGGAAAGCGGCGGGAACGGTATGCAGACGAGTCAGACGAGGAAGCTACATTGTTAGGACATGTTGAAGGGACTGCAGGCGGTGATCCTGATGGCGACGACGACGGCGATATTGGTGGCGAGGCAGAAGGCTCGACTAGGCTGAGACGTTTGGAGGGATCGCAAATGTCTAGGGTGCGTTGACTTGTCTTACGGGATGGTCCCAATGATCGTAAGCATTTGTATTTCTGACAGCGTTCAGCGACATCTAGCAAGGCGGGAAGCAGAGGCAGACAGGACAAGTCGCGTACCATCCCGTTTAGGCCTCCAGGTATTCGTTTCTTTTCTCCGTTCACTCTGTTCACCTATTTATTGACTGCCGTGCATGACCGGTTGTCGTCTTGCGCTCTGCAGAGAAACTCCAATCTCGCTTTCCTCCCAACATCGTTCGCAACCAAAAGTACAGCATATTCACCTTCTTTCCGGTTGTTCTATACGAACAGTTTAAGTTTTTCTTCAATCTATATTTTCTGCTCGTCGCACTTTCGCAGTTTATACCTGCACTCAGGATTGGTGCGTCCATCAGAATATCTCCCTTTCCCACTGTGTCTCATTTGCTCATGTATTCTTCAGGTTTTATAATCACATATGTTGCCCCACTCGCTTTTGTCCTATGCGTCACAATGGGAAAAGAAGCATATGACGATTACAAGCGGAATCTCCGCGACCGTGAAGCTAATTCCCAAAAATACTTGGTATTAGCCCCCCCTTCTCCTGACAGACACACGAGTTTGCGCTCATCCGAGTCTACAACCCCATTCCATATCTCTGATCCCGAACTCCAGGGCCTGCCAGATTCAGGTCCACACACTCGTTCCGTTCCGTCTTCGTCTCTCAAGGTCGGTGATCTCGTGCTCCTTGAGAAGAACGATCGCGTACCTGCCGACATGATTTTACTCCGAACATCTGATCCTTCTGGAACTTGCTTCATTCGTACGGATCAGCTCGATGGTGAAACAGACTGGAAGGCCCGCGTCGCTGTCGCTGCAACGCAAGGCTTAAGAGGGGGTGAAAGAGATATTATGATGCTCGAGGGAGAAGTTTATGCCGATGCCCCCATCAAGGATATTCACAATTTCATCGGCACTATCACTGTTCACCCGGGGTCTGACTCAGGACATGCACATGGGAACACCTTCCCAGGTGTGGAACCCCTTTCGGCGGAGAACATACTCTGGGCAAATACTGTACTAGCTGCGGGGTCTGCTGTTGGGTTCGTGGTATACACGGGAAGTGAGACGAGGGCAGTCATGAATACAAGTCATCCTGAGACAAAGGTTGGGCTACTGGATCTAGAGATTAACAAACTCGCCAAGGTGCGTTACGTCACGTTTAATTTACCGCACAACATTCGGGTCCGCATTTCTCTTACTGACGCACTACCATCGAGAAACCGATGCTAATGGTATGCTTTTTCTGCTCGCCTCTGTAGATTCTTTGTGCGGTCACGTTTGCGCTCTCTGTGGTGCTTGTAGCGTTGAATGGGTTCCGCGGTCTTTGGTATATCTATGTGTTTAGATTCTTGATTCTGTTCTCGTCCATTATTCCTATTAGGTGCGTTTCTCGTCTTCATGTCCCATCTCAATGCTCATGTTAATATCTCTCCAAAAGTCTCCGCGTTAACCTTGACATGGGCAAAACAGTGTACGCACAGCAAATCATGTCGGACAGCGAGATTCCGGGTACAATTGTCCGCACAAGTACGCTCCCGGAGGAACTTGGAAGGATTGAATATCTGCTGAGCGACAAGACTGGAACGCTCACGCAAAACGGTTCGTGTTTCAGTTATCATGTGTCTGAAGGTCTTATCGACAGGGGTTATACTAGAAATGGAGATGAAGAAGCTACACATGGGTACCATATCTTATGGGTATGATTCAATGGACGAAGTCGCGCATCAGCTTGCCATGGCATTTGGGGTGGAACATGGTATGCCGTCTTTCCTTTTTCTGGGAGAAAGATACTTGAGGCCTACGGATTTCCAAGGCTCCAGATCTGGGACCATTGCAACCGGCGCACAACTTGCTACTCGCGGTCGCAGAGATATATCCTCTAGGCTACGAGATGCCGTTCTCAGTCTCGCTCTATGTCACAATGTACGTATCGTTCTTTCCCCACCTACTTCTTAGCTCTTTAACTGCCCAGGTAACTCCCGTAACAAATGATGACGGTACAATAACCTACCAAGCATCTTCCCCGGACGAAGTTGCTATCGTCAAATGGACAGAGTCGGTCGGCCTGACCCTCACCGCACGGGATCGTACCTCGATAACTTTACAAACACCCACTGGTTCCTTGCTGAGTTACGACATCCTCGAGCTCTTTCCCTTCACGTCCGAGTCAAAACGGATGAGTATCGTCGTACGTGAGAACCACACTGGGGATATTTTGTTCTTGCAAAAAGGCGCGGATGTGGTCATGGCAAGGATCGTGCAGAAGAACGATTGGCTCGAGGAGGAGACCGGGAATATGGCGAGAGAGGGGCTGAGGACGTTGGTGGTTGGAAGGAAGAGGTTGACAACACAACAATACGCGGCGTTCAAACAACAACATCACGAAGCGAGTGTGAAGACTGAGGGAAGGAACGAAGCGATGGCGGCTGTCGTCTCGGAATACTTGGAAAGCGATCTGGAACTACTGGGTTTGACAGGCGTCGAGGATAAACTTCAAGATGAGGTTAAGTCGTCGTTGGAGCTGTTGAGGAACGCCGGGATCAAGATTTGGATGTTGACAGGTGACAAAATTGAGACGGCGAGGTGTATCGCAATCTCTACTAAGCTCGTTGCGAGGAATCAGTACATCCATGAAGTCGCGAAACGTGAGTCTAACCTTGGTTGCGTCTCAATTTGATCGATGCTGAGCAACTTATTAGTGAAAACATCGGATCAGGTTCGTGACGAGCTCGAGTTCCTGCAATCAAAGCTCGATTGTTGTCTCGTCATTGACGGTGAATCGTTACAAGTACGTTTGGTCTCCCTTCTGCGCGTCCAGTTAATCCGACGTTTGCCGCGGTAGCTTTGTTTGAACATGTACAAGAATGAATTCATCGAAATAACCACAAAGCTCTCGGCTGTCGTCGCCTGCCGCTGTTCCCCTACGCAGAAAGCAGACGTGGCGCGTCTCATTCGTCACTACACCAAGAAACGGGTGTGTTGCATTGGCGATGGTGGGAATGACGTGAGTATGATACAAGCTGCAGACGTCGGTGAGTCCGCCCCCTCTACGGTCCCCCTGCTTCATCCCACCCGAATCTCATTCGCTCATACTTCGCCAGGCGTTGGAATTGTGGGAAAGGAAGGGAAACAGGCTTCCCTCGCCGCCGACTTTTCTGTCACGCAATTCAGTCACCTCACCAAGCTCCTCATGTGGCATGGCCGCAACTCCTACCGTCGTTCCGCCAAACTCGCTCAATTCGTCATCCATCGTGGCCTCATCATTTCAGTGATGCAAGCCGTGTTCTCGGCGATATTCTACTTCGCACCGATCGCATTATACCAGGGATGGCTCATGATTGGCTATGCGACGATCTATACGATGGCGCCTGTATTCTCGTTGGTATTGGACACAGACGTGAACGAAGATTTAGCATTGATATACCCCGAGTTGTATAAGGAACTCACAAAGGTGCGCGCCGAGTTCTCTTTGGTGTGTTCTGCTAGGATGTGGATTCTCATCTTGGACACTTTCCCCCCTTTTTTCAGGGCCGAGCGCTCTCATTCAAGACCTTCTTTCAATGGTTAATGATCAGCGTATACCAAGGTCTGTCTACTTTCCACACCAAGAAACCATTCCACTCAATTTTTTTTTTTTGGCTGTTGCGGACGCAGGCGCAGCCATCATGCTCGTCTCTCTCGTGCTCTTCGAGACTGAATTCTTGAATATCGTTTCCATCTCGTTCACTTCGCTTATCCTAAACGAATTGATCATGGTCGCGCTGGAGATCACGACTTGGTAAAGCCCTGTCTCCTTTCACCTATCGCGCGCATCGTTATTGATCACGCATACATGCAGGCATACCTACATGGTCATCTCCGAGGTGGTCACGCTCTTCTTCTACGTCATTAGCATCGCCTTCTTGCCTGAATACTTTGGTGCGTTGTTCTTTGGGCTTAGGGGGGAGCTTCCGATTCTCCCCTCGTCCCCTTTACCCTAGTACGAAAGCTCACCCCGATTCGCTCGCCCAGACCTCGAATTCGTGGTGTCCACTCGTTTTACATGGAAAGTAGCTGTCATCGTGGCGATCAGTGCCCTCCCTCTATACGTCATTAAGCTGATACGTAGTCGAATCGCTCCCGCCGCGTCGAGCAAGTTGCTCTAGCGTTGTCTCTCCCTTCTTAATAAAAACCTGAATCGTACCCCTCCGACGTAGTCTCATCCTCCCCTCTTTTTTTCTTTCTTTCTCTTGCTTCTTGCAGAGAAAAAACGAGAGGTGTAATGTAACTTACCTCTGGAGGGCTTACAAACACGCAGCAATACCGAAACTTTTCAAATCTTTATGATGTATTTCTGCTTTGTTTACCTCGAACGCACCATCGATCAGATGGATGTTGCAAATGAAGCACATAAGAAAAACGTGAAGGAGGGGGGGGGATTACAAAAGGAATGTTTCGAGAGTTAGCAAAGGGCGAAGATACCAATCGAAGGGATGGAGAAAGGACAAAAAAACAAACAAAATGAGGCTACGAATGGGATGTTACTACTACACTGATTGAGTAGAGTCAGTTGCCAGTATGGGGTGGTGGAGACGGATTGATGGGGTTAACAAATGCGTTCGAGAAAAAGCCTGCGGGAGATTGCCAAGATGACTCTGGGCCCCATAGCGAGCCGCCGATCGGGGGCGGCCGTGGTGAGCCGAAGCCAGGTGGAGGTGCGGGAGCACCCCAGGGTGCGCGTGCTTCGACAGCGGCGCGCGGGCTGGCAGCCGTGACCCAAGACTGGCCAACAGCACCAGACGTCGCACGCCTCCCGGGCGGTGGGACGACCTCGTCATCATCTGCTGCGAGGGCAGACGATCCAAAGACACCCTTGGGGCTCGGAGACCGACGAATGGGCGAACCAGACCCAGACCCCGATGCTTCAACAGTAGTGGGTCGCGCGATAGGCGCAATCGGTGCTGGTGGCGCAATCAGGGCAACTGGCCTTGCAACAGGGCCGGGACCGGGCTCCGGCAAAGACGCCTTTCTAGAGGGACTGATAGCGACTAGTGTCGGGGATGCGACGGGATTTTGAACAGTTTTTGACGGGGGTCCAATGGGCGCAGGTTGAGGGAGCCCTCGGCCGAAGGGCGAGTCGAAGGGTGAGGGTGATGCAAAGCCTCTAGGGAGGGTGGAAGGGGTCAGCGAGAGAGGAGGGCCCTGTGAAATCGAAGGACCAGGCGCATAGACTCCAAACGGCGGAGGCGGTGCGTAGGGAGGGAGTGTAGCCGGTGGTGGGACCATCCCTGGAGCCGGAGGGTACAAGGGACCTACCAGTGGTGGAAAGGCGTTTGGAACAGCAGGAGTAACAGGAGTAGCAGGCTGAGATGCGGTAGCCAGGGGACGCTGAGAACTGGTACGACTGGGGGTAGTTGCTGGGGTAGGCATGGCCACAGGCTTGCTCAATATCTTCTTCGTAGAGCCATTAGTGCTCTGCGAACGCGGAGTGGAACCCGAGGCACGAGGAGAGGTAGGTTGACGAGCACTCTTGGCTGCAGCGCGTTGTTGCTGTGCGAGACGCTCCTTTTCAGCCCTCTCCTCACGTTCCTTTGCCAACTTCTTCTCTCGCTCCTCCTTCTCCTGCTGCTCTTTCCTGGCAGCCTCGCGGGCAGCCTTGTCAGCAGCAGCTTTAGCGTCTCGTTCTTCTCTAACTTTGCGTTCCTTCTCCTCTCTTTCGCGTCTTTCCTGCTTCACCTTTTCCTCCTTCTCTTTACGCTTACGCTCCCGTTCGGCTTCGCGTTCCCTTTCCTCTGCGAGGCGCTTGCGTCGCTCTTCCTCTTTGCGTTGCTTCTCCTCTTCAGCTGCCTTGCGAGCAGCCTCGCGCCTAACTTTCTCTTCCTCCCTTTTCTTGCGCATCTCCTCCTCGTGCGCCTGTTGCTTGGCCCTTGTGGCCGCCTCCTCCGCCGCCTTCCCCGCCGCCTTGACTGCTCGCTCTTCGTCCTTTGCTAGCTTCTGCTGCCTAAGACCATACTTGAGTAACACGCGGAGGAGAGGAGTGAAGGAAACTGTACTTTCGCTTGTCCTTCTTCTTCTGGTTCTGCGTCTGCTTCTTGGCCTCCCGTTCTTTAGTGAGCTTGTCTTCGTCCTCCAGTTCACGAAGCAGCTGTTGTTGACGTTCCTGGGCGACCTTTTCGCGGTACGCTTGAAGGACACGTTGTTCGAACATGCGGGCTGCGAAGATAGAAAACATCCGCTTGCCCTCCTCCATCTTCTGCTCCTCGGTCATGACCTTCATGTTACAAGGTTTGCTGAGCACAGGGAACAAAATTTAGCGCTGAGACTCACCTCCTCGTCATCATCCTCGTCATCCTCGTCCTCTTCGTCGTCGTCGTCGTCCTCATCACCTTCATCCTCCTCCTCGACATCACTGTCATCCTCCACATCCGCCGCAGCTTCCTCCTCACGCTGCATCCGACGTTCGGCAAGCTGCTCCATCATCTCCAAGAACTTTTGCCCATCATTTTTCAACAGATCGTCCGCGACGGTCAAGATGTTGTTGGGACCTGTGAGACATATGAGAAACGGAAACGGTTCATGCACAGATAAAGGGCAACATGCCTGTTACAGTTAGGCTACTGCCCAGATTAAATATCCCGTCTCGACCGCTCGCCTTTGTACCGTTCACCGGTCTACGCCCGCGTGAACCGACGTTTCTTCGATCTCGAGGTTTCACGTCCTCTTCTTCCTCCTCTACACCATCCTCTTCCTCCTCCTCCTCTTCATCGTCTTCCTCCTCCTCATCGTACCCATCTACTTCCTCATAATCATCTTCATCTCCTTCATCATCGTCAAACTCACTCTCGTGTTTAGGAGGCTTTCGGCCGTTGGTAAGAGCGGGCGTTCTATTCGACCGCGGAGGATGATGTGTGGCTTTAGTATGAGGATGCCCAATGACAGTACCGTTCTTATCGAGCTCGACGCTGCCAGGAAAAGGCCCGGGCCCGGGCGGAGGTGGTATGGTGCCGCCGGAATTGACATAGCGCTGCTGATAGTTCGCGTACTGTTCTAGCTCTTCGTAATAAGCATCGTACAGTACCTCAAGCTCTTCTTCGATCGCATGTCTAAGAGTCCATTGATCAAACGACCGTGGAGATGAGTTGCAGTATTTTTTTCCCATCCGATCGACAAATGGAGGCGAGGAGCAGAAGGCCAAAAGTCATCAAACGTCAGCCATTCGTTTTTTCCAAATATCATGACGCGTGAAAAAGGGTACCAACCGCTTCCGCCCACAGACAGCACAGCTACAGCTATGCTTCTGTTGTTCCTTCATCTTCTTCAGGACAGTGTCCTTCTCGATCTTGACCAAATTGCGACGCTCGTCTTCTCCCAGACCGAGCCAAAACTCTTTGATGCGTTCACGCTCTTCGGTCGTGCTCGTGCTCCAGATCTTGCTGTTATTTTGCGAGCCCTTGGCAGAGCCTGTGCTGGGCGGGGGACGAGATTTGTGAGCAATGGATGCGTTCGACGATGGCGGGGATGGATGATGGTGTGCATGATTATGCGGATAAGGATGAGCGGTTATCGGAGCCTTTGATGCCGCTCGTGCAGTCCTCGCAGGCTGCTGGCCGTTACCGGGGACGGGAGCGGTGGCGGAATTTGCAGTAGTCGTTGCTGGTGCTGTCGGTGGGTAGGACATGGGTTGTTTTCCCTGTGCGCGCGAGCTCGGGGGAGGATTTGCTGGAGTCGTTTCTTTTGTCGGTGGACGAGCAGCGGGCATGGCGTTGACGGTGAGAGGAGGATGGTTTGTCAAATCCACCGTCGCCGTGGGACGTCCTCTACCCTTTTCCGGCGCCGACTCCGGTGCCGCCTTTGCCGACAGCGTCTCCACGGCAGGTGCCGGGTTCGGCTCGGGTACAGCCACCGGAGCCTCGGCCGGATCCTTTGCACTATCTTTCCTCTTTTTCCGCCTGATTGGCTTAGCAGGGTCAGCAGCTCCAACTGGCTCAGGCGAACGCGTAGTAGTGCTAGTCTTAGTGCTAACGTCAGTAGCCTTCTGCGCCGCTGTTGCCCGTGGAGATCGCGCTGCCGTCTCTCCGTAATTCAAAATAACGTGGGCGGCACCATCGGGATTCGAAGGATGTAGTCCAGTCCCAGGTCGTGCAGGATGAGGCTGCAGGTCAAACTCGCCCTCCAGGTCTTCGTTCTCAAAGCCGCCGTCCACCTCATCTTCACTGTAATAATTCTCCTCCGCAAACTCGTGCCCCCTGCTCTCAAACTCGTTGAGAAGTACGACATTCGTCTGTGGCAAAGGACCACGAGGAGGCTGGCCAGGTGCAGGGGGCACTGCACCCAGTGCTGCGGCTGCAGCTTGTTCTACGGACAGTGTGAAGGCAGGGTCCGAAAATATGGATGGGTCAAAAGGTAGCGGAGGGTATGCGCCTGGGGGATATCCTGGAGTGCCGCTTGCGGCCATCGTCGCTGTCGCTGTCGCCGTACCGTTTTTGAGGTACGTATCCGACTGTACCATCTGCTGGGCAATGTTGTACATGGTTTGTGCCTTGGAGACCTCGTCAGGAAACGGTGTGCAACAAAAGGACAGTCGCACTCACGAAATTTTTGATATGAGGCGGAAAAGACGACCAGTATTCGTCATCCGCCAACGCCGTACCATTAATTCCATTCTGCTTGGGTAAGGCAGGCTGAGAGCTGGGTTGGGTCGCTTTCGCCCCAGTTCGGCCGTTTGACTGCACGTCGATGTTGCGCCAATGCAAGTTGTTGGGTATGGCGGTCAGAATTTCACCATGCAACTGTGTAGTCTCTCCAGCACCGGAACAAGGGACCGTAGTGGTAGACGTCGCAACGTATCCGGTAGTGGTGATATGGACGGACTCGACCTGTGGAGAGAGACCGCCTGTGCGCGGCAGTGACATGTCGGATTCCTCGAGGCAGGGCACGTCATCGCGAAAGTCACCGTTCTGAAGTGCAATATTCTGAGGTTCCTTTCCCTTTCCCTTCTTTCTATGCCTCTTCCCATCCGCAGCAGGCAAGGCTGCATGTGCAGGGAGCGCTGGTGCTGGCGAGCGTGGGTGTGGGGTAGAAACCGGAACAACAGCGGACTGTTTGGCCTTTTGCGGCTTTCCAGCAACCATTCTATGGGATTTTAGGCCAGATTAACATGTACACACTGCAGAGTGTGAAGTTGGCCTCACGAGAGGTATATGAGCTACCCAAGGGGCGCAATGCGGAGTGGGAGAATGACTGGGTTGGAAAAGACGGGGAGAGAGAGAGGAGATAGACGTGATCTTGGATGTTGCTGTTGTGCGATTATCAGGGATGGGTGCGATGGGAGGACAGGATGAGGACGTTCACAAGACGGCGGCACTGTCACCCTGATCGCTTTAACACGCCCGAATAGGTCCTATCGGCAAGCGCCGTCACACGTGACACTAACGACGGAACGACCTCTCGATAGCGGAACGGATCACCGGCAGCGGCCGCTCAGTCGAGCAGATACCACCTACAGCCCGTCCTGCGGGCAGTCCTCCATTCGCCCGCTATTCTGTGATGTACACGACGTAATCATTACTCCAGTCCGAATGTATCAGCGCATTGTCACCGAGTGTGAATACTGCTTGCTCGCTAAACCGCTCGCGGTAAATTCCCAACAAGATCATCTCTTGAGAATGCAACGATCTCTTCACTAGAGGGTCGTTGCATAGCAATCCGGAAAGGAGACCAACACCGTCGAATGAACTTCCACCGACAGTCTGTGACGCGGGGATCGTCCGGCCGCACAGGGGTCTCCCCTCTGAAAATCGCAGCAACAATCTGCACGTCGCGGGGATAGTAACAATACGGGACTTTTCCGGACAGAATCTGCTTAGTGCCGTCGTGTGTTTGTCACGGGCGTGAAAAAGAAGGCAATGCGGTAATAGATGCCACAAACCTGTAACATAATCCCACCAAAAGAGTATATGTCGATTTCCGTCGCCGGTCCGGTATGAGGAGTTTTCTCATCCTCATAATCCACAAGACCGAGCAACTCAGGGGCTGCCCATCGTAATGTCCCCCTCGGTTTTCCAGTGGAGGATGTAGCGAACGTCGACCCCCCTATCTCATCCAATACCGTCGAGAGACCAAAATCGGCGATGCAAGCTCTGCCATCCACTTCAATAAGCACATTCGACTGCATGATCAGCACGTCAGAACGTGTGTTCAATAACGGACATAAATGGTGCTACATACGCCAGATAAATCACCATGCACAATCGTTTGTGAATGCACTGCCAAACATGTCTCATGTCAGGATTGTGCAGATTGTCACGAGCCACTCACGATACTGCAAGCCAGAAGCAACGTCATGAATCTATATCGTCAATGTGATCAGCATCTTTAATCGAGCACTCTTTGGTCATGCTCACCAGAGAGAGAACTTGCAGTATCTCCAGGCCACCATTCCAGCACTCTAGATACGATGTCAGTGTGCCGTTGTCGAGCCATGGGCACACCATTGCAGGTAACGGTCCAAACCCCGAAGTTGTCCCAAAGAGTGGCAAAACGTTCGTATGATTGAGTTTCATCCATACCTTGATCTCACGTCGTAACCGCTGGAAAAATCTCCATTTTAGCCAGGCAATAGAGGGATTCCGTACGCACCTTTGTTTTCTTGGAATAGTTGTCCTCGGCGGAGTACACCTTGATGGCTTTGATCGCGACCTAATGGAATTTTAGCGGTCTTCTCAAAGGACACGATGAATACACGCCTTGATTACCATCCGGGATACGCAAAATGTACCCCTATAAATGTCCGCACACCCGCCTGCTGCTACCGGGAACTCTCCATCCCGGGTTATATGCATGGTCAGGTCACCAGGAAACCTAGACCGACTGTCACCAAATTGAGCTTGCGGGCGCTCCTGCGAGTTGACATGATTGCTCACATCTCGTCCAGATCATATGTGTCGGCCGCCTGCGGCGTGTCCTCAGGTGTGAAGCCTCCTGCGCCGGACTTAATTGCCAAAATTCGAGAATATATAGTCTCTATCACAGAACGAAGGCGAAACCTGTCGCGTCTGCGAACAGGAAACCCCAGTGGATCTTTTCCGCCTGGAACGGTATCACCTCTCATAGCCACAAATATAGCTCTGGGTTTGATGCCAGTGGACTTGTGGGGTGCTGTCTCCTTTATGGTTGGAAATTGAACAGTTGTCTCATCGTCACTCTGAACAACATGGGTGATGCCAGTGCGCACGGAACCAGGGGGAGTTGAAAAGGGTAGTGCAGTAGGGAAACGATCTGTGTGGGGCTGCAGGTCGAACCCATCTTCTCGAACCTCGTCCCTATAGTTGTCGTGCACCTCGTCCTCGCTATAGTAATCCTCCGCGAATCCGCGCTCCCCACCTCCAAATTCATGAATCGGAAAATGCCAATACTCGTCCTCGGCTAGCGTGGGCTCCTTGGCTCCATTCGACTTGGGCGAATGAAATGTTGTTAATCGGTGGCTTCCGACTATTTCCCGAGGTGAACTATCCGAACCTATCTTCGAATCCAGGCATAATTCGCCCTTTTGGGGGGGCGTGGTAACAAGATTGAGTTTTCCCACAAAACCCGACTCGCCACGCGTGGAGATGGTCGGGAGTGTTGTTCTGCGTGGTGAAGACCCATGGCAAGTAAAGACAGAATAGGGCTCAAAGGATGGATGAAGGGCAACCGTAGAGTGCTCAGAATTTAACGTTAACCATGAGGGAGGCGGCGAACCTTCGGTGTCATACGAGGATCCCAATGCCACGTGATCGTCGTCTTCTTCAGACCCGGGGATTCAACAAAGATCTTGGGGAAGTACAAGGAAAAAACTAACCAGGATCTGAAATCCAGGTCATATCTCTATCAAAGGCGTCATAGTGGATCAACCGTCCCAGATTGAGAGCTAATGCTCTTTCTTCAGGCTCCTCGGACTCTGTGTCGGCCTCCCTACCGAAGGAAGGCACCGTTCTACACGAGGTGGTAAACTGTTTAGGGGCCAACACATCTTGGCCTGCTGGAGTCTCCTCTTGCACCGAGAGAGAGAAGGGTGAATCAGCCGATCCCAGCGGACTATCCAAAGTGCGACGGCCATCGGTAGCCACTGGAACGGTCGAAAATATGGCCACACGAGGCGGTTTCCCCCGGCTCAGCACAGTCTGGTCAGCGCTCATGGATCATTTGGTCGCCATACGTTCATCAACAAGGACAGTAGACTCGGATGAGGGGAAGATAGGTGTTGCTGATACTGTGCAGACAGGTTCCGGAGTCGGTATACAAGAATGTATTGGATCACCAGGACGAGCAGACGAGACCTTGGAATCATTAGTGTCCACAACTTGGTTGGAAGGGTTGGCCGAGTCCTGCGCCCATCCTCGCCTTGCACCTCTCCTAGGCGAGGGTCGTTCTTCAGCTGCACCAGTGTCTGCTTCGTCAGCTTCCTGTATTCTCTCGCCCAGAACACTAAACAACCTGGTGCGCGCGGCCAGCCTCTCTCCGACCGAGGCAGCATGTCTGTGTTTCACGAACGGAGACTTGGGAGAGACAGGAGATGGAGCAGACCCTAGTCCTGGAGGGAATACATAACCCCCAGCACGCGTATGGCGAGCCTGCGTGTGTGCAGCGGTGCCAACTTCTTCGATAGGGCGTCCTCCATCGTTGATCTGAGGGAGGGAAACGGAGTGCCTAAGTTTCGCAACTGCGTCAACGCCTCCTTCAGCAGATGGAGTGAAGATGTAGTTCATGAGGAAAGGGAGAGGACGCCTCGGGCACGTTCCACTTGATCGATCATGACCACACCTAACGTGCGTTGTGCGAAATTACCAAAAAAGGAATCAATCTAGCCGCAGAGCGCCATTGAATCTTTGGCTTGAGTGTCCATGTCAGGTGCCCATGGCATGATGCAGCCAGGGTCAATGTCTTCCACGGACGAGGTAAAAGATGGTTAGGCAGCAAGGAAGGTGGTATCAAACATCAGTCATTTCTGCCAAAGAGAATGTTGAGCAACGCGCAAACACGGATGACCATACGTATCGAGTCCATGATGAATAATGCAGCATGATGCATTCTTTCCCAACATTTATACAACCTCCGACGGGCAGTAGCTGCTGTTGGAAAACGAAAACGTCACCACACAAGATATGCCCATATGACTGGCAAAACTCCCAATTTTTTTTGTAAAAAAAGGAGGGTTCACGTACCACACCGACAAACAACCTCGTATCCGACGATGTCCTATGCCCTACCGACACCTCCAACCCAAACCGGAGCTCGATGAAAATTCGGGTTCTGCGCCCGACAGATAACACCGATATGATGTTCGTACCAGCCTTTCCTACCGTTCAGATCTCAACGGTACCTACTCCAGCTGCGCTCAGGACAGACAAGGGTACTTCTTTCTTCCTGCGGTTCAAAAGGCGAGTTTCGCCATCGTATTTTCCTCGCAAGCCTGAATCTGCTGGGTTGAGCTCAGGTGCCAAACGATCCCATTAGATTTCATCGGGGACTAGTGAGAGCGAGGGCTGAGAGATGGATCAAAGGACAAGATATGCGCATACCTTGCATAGGGCCTCGAGAAAAAAAACGTTGAAGAGTTGTGCATGCATCGTGGGTGATTGGGGTCACTGCGACCAAGTGACGAGGTCCCGGAAGGACACTTTCCTTTACTACGCAGTCACTCTCATGCAGTAGTTCAAGCAAGTCGGTCGGATTATGCGAATACAGCATGGTAAACTACTATGGCCAGTATTACCGAAGAAACCTCGTATCCCAACCAGGAATTTCCCAACTAAAAATTATAGGAGCAAGAAGAGTGCACTATGGGACCAAGAGTTGCTTCGATACCAAAATCCGATTAGCCAACCTCATCAAGTTCGCATCCGCCACGATGACCTCGGGAACATATTCCACGTCGAAGGCTTGTTCAATCGCAGTGCAAATACGTTTCGCTTGGCGTTCTGACCAGAAGCTAAAGTCGTCTGGATCCCGCGGATCACTCTCATTCGCATCCACGCTCGGGTCGCGCGTACCGCCACAAGACAGGGGAATCAAGTATGGATCGCTGTCCAAGCACAGGGGAATAATATCAATGAGACACCTCCTGATGGACGTAAAGTCAAGGGATGTTGGTTTGTTGACTTCATTGTTGCATTTATATCAGGGCATTTTCAGATCAGTTCATAAATGACAGCTATTAATAGTAAGGACTCACCATAGATCTCCAGGGGACCATCAATTCCGAGGACATTGTGCTTACCATCATGGTGATATCGAACCTAGGTTGACATAAATACACGAGTGTCAATCGCTCGTCTGCGAGAACCATACCTCATATCGTCCGATTGTCCATGGGAGAGTCGAACCCTGGAAGACAATGATTCCAGTCTGGGCCTCTGAGCCCCTCGAAGACACGCTAACATTATCGAGAGGCACGTTGCCGTCCCATTCTTCGTCATGAACAGGAACCCACAGTCCAAATGACGATATTTTCGTAATCAACGTGGACTTGTTCGCACCAACCTGCTCAATGCTCCCATCAGTCTATTACGTCAAAGAAAAAGGGAAGCATCACACCCTGTAGATGCCAATCCAATCGCGCCGAGAGTGGCGCTGAGGAGCCTCCCATTTGACATGAATAGGCTCGCCAAGACGGAACTGCATATCGTCGGATTTACTGGGAGAAATCGAGACTTTGTACTTGGTAGTGTCATAAGAAGACAAGTCACTCGCAACGCGCCTAAGGGAACCAGCGCGAGGCAGATCAGTTCATTAAAATTAGGAAGGGAAAAAATATATAATGTGGACCCACGTTATGACGAGACGTTCACGCGATTGTTGCAGAAGCACTTTGGTCTCTTGCATGACTTCTGATATCTTTGGTCTGGCTTTTTCGGGTTGTCAGATCAAATGCCGCCGAGGGAACCCACTCTCCTCGACTCACACTTCGCCAAGAATTCTTCGACAACATCGGCAGTCTCCTCAAACACTTTATCAAAGGTCCCTTTGACTTCCTTTGCAACTCTCCTGATTTCTGGTGCATGGCGCCCCGCACGAGACTCCAAAAGTCGGGCGTTTTTGCTCGCAACGTTCTTGATGACCTTGACAAAACCCGCCTCTTTGCGTAAACTCTCTCCGTACAATTTCCGCATGTGAGGGCTATCGCCACAAGTGATAGTGTCAACGACTGGTAGATGAACTAAATCAGCAGAACTTACGTCTCAACGTTGTGCAGAAACCACCAGTGTGCGAATAATCTTAGGACTGCGAGAAGGCCAACAAGTTTACTACCACTGATAAGCGCGAGGCCGAAAAACGATGCGCCACTCATGAGTTCGGGATTGTCGAGATAACTTTAGACACTTTGTTTGGCAAGGTTCCGAAACCCAAACTTGAGACACAGCTCACCGGAAGATGCCGGTGTATTCCAAATGGGCAGGGAAGTCTTCTGCAAAGAAATCTCCGTAGAACCATCCTGAGTATACCGAATGAGTGTTCGCTTTCCGATGGAATGGAAATGGGTACCAAAGTCGCCAAGAACTTTATACGACTCCATGGCCGCCCATATGTGAAGACCAATCAGCAACTTTCAGGAACGATCAGAACACACGCCATGCGTAAAAGTGGGATAGCGTACTGCTCCCAGCGTATGGCACAAAAGATCATCACCCTCCGACCACGATTCCGGTAATTCATACGTCTTCACAGCTAGGCCGACGAGGGAAACTGTAAGAAAGGGATAAGTGAACAAGAAAGATGCGAATTAGAAAATTAATACTATAAGTTATGCACAAGCTCATGTTACACAACGACTTCCAATTCGTGAACGCCTCTTGCACCGCGCTGTCGCCATTGTCGTTGAGAGGAAAGGGGTAGTTCTTCAGGAAATGGCGAACAAGAAACTTGGACTGGCTTTGCGCCTGCAAGAGAAGACCCAGGCCAAAACTGTGGAAGATGCACCAGGCAGATGCATGAGCGAAGTGCAACGCCAGAGTCGTGCGATGCGACATGATTGGGAGACACGAAGCGACCAATATGTAGAATATCAGTAGCACCAACATTGCATCAGAAGACCTGATGCATGAAGAATTCGGTTGAGCGAATTCTTCGGACAAATCCTCTAGCAAGTGTCATACCGCAATAGATCAATGTTGTGAAGCCCGACAACGTCACGTCTAAAGTATTTGTGATAGAGATCATGTTCTGATACCGGCTGTTGTTGCACAGCAGCTCTCTTGAGCGACTCGCTGCCCATGTGTGGCATATGGAGGCCCTTGCTCTGTTTCCGAGTTGGTATTGACACTTCAACTTCAGTATCAATGTCAGTTTCAGAAGCAGTCTCCCCTTCGGTTGCAGGTGGAGTACAAAGGACGTCCGCGGGGTCTTGGTGTGACATCGCTGGTGGTGCAGCGCTCTGCTTACAAGAACGGGTCGGTGATAGAGGCTTACGTACAGCAATCGGTTGACGTTTCCCGTACATTCGCTCAATGTCTAATGCAACGTGAATGATCATCGTCAAGAAAAGTGTAGCCAGACGCACGCGGATTCTCAAAGAAGACCAAGAAAGCAAACTGAGAGGCGTGGGCGACCAGACTGGTAAATAGCACAGGATAGCTGCCAACGATCAACGACAGACCGTAGTAACCCGCATAGCCTGCAACGCACCCAACGGTCGAGCATCACAGATGGGAATGGATACGATGACCTACCAACAGAGTACATCGGATGTGGTGCGAGTTCAAACACTCCATCAAAGACCAAGTTACCACGCTGGAAGAAGACATCACCCCAGTACCAGCCGTAATCTTTCACGACGCCATGTGCTTCCGTTTTGACCCACAGATTGAACGCAATCAGTGCGATACCGCCAACCCAGCTAACAAAGCGTCAGTTGTCGAAAACAATCGTTCCATGACAAGCAGTTACCGCATGATGTGTACAGTAAACGAAAGTCCGACAGGAACGCGGAACCAAGAAAAGGCAAACATGCAATACGCCAGGAAATCACTGCACACGACCTTGAGCATCAGCATGACCACACAACCAACGCTCGACGCGACGCACTTCAACAGAATCACGTCCACCAGTTGTCTGAACAATAACCAAGTGTTGTATTCCAACGGAAGCTCCTGGAGGGAAGCGAAGAGATCAGCACGCGACACAGCTCATCCCGAGACACCCACATCAAACGAGTAGTCTTTGCCCATCTTACCAGCAAGCTGCGCGCGAATCCAGTTCCTCATAGCAGGTTCACGATTTTGATCAAGCCATCCCAATCGCTGGATCTCGCGGACGATCCATCCCTTCTTGCTCTGCTTCGTAAGGAGCCATCCCAAGCCAGCATCGTACGCAGCCCGCCAAAACGTAAAATAGACCAGGAAGACTATTTTGGACACCGACCGGGGCAAGAGGTAAAATAAGACAAGCTGGAATCCCAGAAGAGACAGATTGAGAATGTCGAGGTGACTTTTCGGGTAGGCGGGGTGAAACAGCGTGGTAAGGACATCGTGGGTAGTCGGCACACGAAAGACTATTGGAGGGCATATTTATAGCGCTCATAGAAGTAACAGCATCAGGGCGCCCACACACCTTCACCACCAGGAGTTTTTCCCCACACGACCTCTTCTTGTGCCGGTTTCAGACCGGGTTTCTCTTCTCGGCCATCAGCGACGTGGACTTTATCGATGTAGTCGCATGTCCTTGCTGGATTTGAGAGTCTCCTCTGGCGCAATCCCTGTGGACTGCTCAAGGCCATCGCTGCAAGTAAACGTTGAACGTGGGGACAAATTCGGCTCTTCTAAATAAAGAAAAGTCTCAAATTTACGTAAAACATACAGCTTGAACGTTGATTTTTCTTTCTTTCCGCCTCTGAAACGATGAAACAATTTTTTTTCAAGTCTGACTCCATTTTGGTACCCTTTTTATTCACTCTTCGTTCGACTCATCCATCGAGCGTCGGGTTGCTAATATTAGGGAAGAACAATCTTTACGCATGAGGCATTTTTTTTCGGATGACTGCCGTGCTCGCTGTGCAGGTCGTCCCTACGAGGTGTCTCACATCTGTCGACGCGCATTAGCTCTGAAATTCGCTACAGATAGCATAACCCTAGATAATACATCAATATGCGCATTATACGAGCTGTGACTGTACGTCTACGAGACTAAAGGAGTTCGACCGTGTGTAGATTTCAAACGAGCTCGTCGCATTATCATTTCTTCAACAGTTCAAAGGGTTTGACAGCCATGATCAATTGTCGAGGGTATCCTTGAAACCCTTCTCGCTCTCAACCTCGCCCGGGATCTCCTCAAGCTTTGGAAAGAAAGTTATTAGCCGCATTGATAGTATACAGCAGAACCACCGACCTTGTCAAAGTCATCCAGACACAGCTCAATCCGTTGCATCGCCGTCTCCAGCTCCTCGTCCGTAATCACTAGTGGAGGCGCAAAACGGATGCTACAACAGCACCGTGAGCGACCATGACACACGTAGCACAGATACCCACATATTGATATGCGTTGGCTTCGCGAGCACGCCCCGACTCTTCAGTAGCAAACAGAATTGCCACGCCGTATGACCCTTCAAGCTCGCCGATTCGTCGATCACGACCGCGTTCAATAACCCCTTTCCGCGAACCTCTTTGATCAAGGACGACTTCGCCTTGAGCGCATTCATACGGTTGCGGAAGACCTGCCCGAGGCGTTCAGCGTTCGCAGCCATTCTTTCCTCTTGAATCACATTCAGGGCTGTCATGGCAATAGCACACCCCAGAGGGTTCCTAAAAAAGCCGGCTTAAAACAGCATCTCCATTCTCGAGGTGAACCCACTTGCCCCCCATATGTACTCCCATGCTGACCAGGTCTGATACAGTCCATGACTGCACGGTCGGCAAGAACTGCAGACACAGGATAGACTACCAAGCCGGAACGCGTGTCAATGATTCATAGTCATCAATGGAACAAGCTAGACGAACCTCCGCCAGAAAGTGCCTTGCCCAGCAAGACTATATCGGGTCGAATACCGTCGTGCTCGAAGCAGAGCATCCTCCCGGTTCGCGCCAGTCCCTGTGATCAGGCGTTGATGGTCAGCACCCGACAGCGCTATGGAGAATAGGGGACCGACCGTTTGGATTTCGTCGCATATGAGGAGAACATTCCTCTCCGTGCACAGCCTGCGAACTTCCCGGAGATAGCCCTCTGGCGGAACGACCACGCTTGAAGTCCGCATGAGACAAGAGGCAGCACACAGGTCTTGGAGTATACGTACCCAGCTTCACCTTGAATGGGTTCCAACAAGAATGCGGCGACATTTTTCCCAAAGTGATCGAGGGCCCGCTTGAAATCTTCGATGTGGCCGTAGCGAATCATCTGAACGGTTCCATCCTGATCTTCGTACGTAGGACCAACGCCCGCGAGATATGGTCCAAAGCCATCACGACTCTCGGGGTCAGTGCTCATGCTATGTGCAAAAGGGTCCGGGGATAACTCAATACCTTGGCCATGGCACGGAGATCTGCAATCGCCTACCTGATCACGCTTATCGTCCTTCCGTGGAAATTCCCAGTGGGGCAGAGAATGACGGCCTTGCCTGGGTCAACCTCTTTGGTCGCTGTCTCGTACGCCCATTTCCTAGCCAGCTTTAGGGCAGTCTCTACTGCCTCGGCACCGGTGTTCATGGGAAGAACCCGATCATAGCCAAACGTCTCTGTCATCTGCTTCGCAAATCGTGGAAAGACGGAATTGTAGAATGCACGCGAAGACAGTGTGAGTTTCTGAGCTTGCTCTACAAGAGTAGCAACTATCTTTGGGTGGCAGTGACCCTTTGAGATGTTTGTCCGCATCAGCCAAGACAGATCTACCACACACATCCAAGCCAACACAGACCTGGTTCACCGCGCTAAAACGAACCTCATGTGAGCGAAGAGCGACCAAAAATGAGAAGCCCTACGAATAAGCAGAGAGCATGTCTATGAATTCGTTGCCTTCGGGATCCCACACTCTAATCGATCAGTGATTTCGATTAAAAGCGAGGCCACTGGCGAAAACGACTCACTTGACGCCCTTTGCGGAGTCAAAGACGATTGGCAGCGGATGGTAACTAGCGAAGACGAGGGAATAATATGATTCGTCAGTAAAACGGTACTCGAGGGTCCCGATACCCCACAACCAACGATGATTGGCCCATGAGCCCCGCGTGCGAGGCTCAGTCGACGGGGCCAGACATTTGGATCATAGTTGACTTACTTGTGAGCGCTGTGGTCATACTCCATCTGAATGAGACTCGCCGAAGATACCCTCTCGGTGCTGCCAGATTGGGTCTGCTTCTGAGCATGTGTAGCGTTCGAATGGCTATTGGATGTGCCGTTACTGGGGAGCGTCGCTGCAGGTGACATGTTGATCAACCTCGATGGTGAACGTTGTGGTTCAACTTGAGAAAGCGAAAGCCCAGTCGGGGTCACTGGCGCCAAGATCCGCCCGTGTCACGCCATGGGGCTTTCTCACCTCAGCACAATCCCACCCAGGGCAGACCGAGTGAACCAGCAAAGCCCAGCCGAACGAGATGTGTACAGTACAGATGGAATAATCGTGAAAATGTCATTGTAGATCGGACGGCCACTCCTTTCGTCTTTGCCATCTCCCAGCACTGTCAAAACGCGGGTTGGTCGGGTAGTTCAAGCCATCATCAAGGTGACGGCTGATGGGTACTAAAAGGGTACAAGGGGAGAACGTCAGAAATCAAGGGTTCAGGCTGGAGAGACGCACGGATCCACCACCACATGTTCTTCCCCATCACTGCCACCCAGTTCGCTCTGCGACTACCTAGCCACCACAGATTGCCCTCGATGCCGATTCTTCCCCATTCATCATCCCATTCCTTCTGTGTTCGTCGCTTCGCACTGTGATCAATCCAGTGAGATCAGTAAATAGGGTTATGTCCAGCTAGCCAGTCCCGCGGCAACCGTCCGGCAAACCAAGAGTGGAGAGACGCACCCTATTTGATACCACTTGTGCGCTCGCGACAACAGTACTTGCTCACGATCTCGCATCGACCTGAAGCCGAGAGACTCGACCGTCGTTTGGTTCAACAGAATGAGATGAAGCTGAGATACAAGTATAGAACTGCAAAACAACCCAAAGAGGCCAGCACTGGCAGGTGGTTTGTCAGTCACAGCAGAGATGCAACATCGGTGGCGACGAACAGGGCGATTGCAACAATTTGCTGGGGATCGAATCCGAGGGCTGTCGTAGTGCGCGACCTTGTATTGAGGCCCAGAAGCGTTGAAAAGGTCCAAAAACAGAACACTGTCGCCCATTGAAGGAAATTGATAAAGAGCTTTGGACAAGTTATAATTGACAACAAGAGAGCGTAATAGGAGACGGACACGCCTTTTGGTTAAATGCACCGACGCATTGCCCGATCCCTAAGAAAAAGTCTATCAGTTTACAAAACTGTCAAGACCTATATACCCACATGGACAGTGGTGGTCATACTTCAAGATGCACTTGACACGAGATCAGAGCGCCGAGCATGCGGTGGACGAAAAAAGCGGCTCACTGTACCACATGCCTTGCAATGATGTGCCCGGAAAGGCTTGACGATTTGGCATTTGCTGCAATACCGATATTCCGGCAGGAGCACAGGGGTTGTTGTTGGACGTCGTGAGAACGCTGGCAAAGGAGGAAAGGATGGTCCAGACGAGCTGTAATGCACATGGGTGGGGAGCGTCGTGGTATCTGTGACATACGAAGACTCGGGGGCTTCGAGCCCATCCGCAGTACGTGCCTCCTCGAAGCCACGAGTCGATGCTTGTGAGTGCGAACTTTGCTCCTGCTTGACGATCGAGGAAGGAACTTGCGGTGTGACCGTTCTGCTCTTCCCAGAACCAAGTGATGATTGTGGATGATTATACTTTCTTGGCTGCTCACGCATAGGACGATCAACATTGGGAACGGGAGACGTAAGCTCATAAGAGGTTCCGCGGAGGTCGATTGAGTTGAGAGTCGACGATCTATCATTGTGATCATACCCCGGTCGAGTGGTCGTCTGGGTATGCTGAGAGCTGGGAATGAGCGGAGGGAACCGGCAAGAAAAGTTTTCACTGGGAGTGCTTACCTGCCGTGCATCGCCGGGTGATGTGACGACCACCTGAAAGCGTTGTGGAACCATGGAATGTCATTGGACTCTGGAGAACTCACCATAACATAACACCAAGACATCATGAATAACAAGAGACTAAATATAACCAAGAAGGCGACTGAACACGACGGAGCCTCACGTCAACGTCATATCAAGAGAGTGAAGTACACACACCTCCGGTCGCCTGATTGCCCAGCGCATCACCACTCCTTACGATCATATCCCTGCAGAACCTTCCAGTGTACACATACGTCGAGTAGCCGACGATGAGAGTCGTGAGGCCGATGCCGAATTTGCGGACTATCCATGGCTGCGGCTTACTAGCCTGTGCACGGCGCACTAGTACTTCTTCCACAACTCTACAGCAAGAGTGATCGGTCCGAGACATGTCCTGCAAGCCGGGTCCTTTGAGAGAATGTCGCTGCACAGGCAGCTGGGCCGAGTTAAAGAGTTGGAGCTGATGTCGTGCGGCATGTGGGTGTGCGATTACATAATTTCGTTTCAGAGTCCCAGCCACTGCTGGCGTCGACGTGGACTGACTGTCAGGACGCTCAGCGCTCATTCATCGCGGAGTAGGACGGAATTGGCGAGTGTATGACCTGTTCGACCATGACATTAGGCCATCTGCCACCCACGCACCATTACATACGACTTGCCATGGAGCCTCGTTGCACCGACGTCCTGCTCATAAGAAAATCCCTCCAGGACGCACTCATGGACATGTTTGGGCTCCACCTTGCGAGCACCTTTATCGACGTGTTGTCGGTTGACGAGCTTGGATCGGAGACGGTCGTTCGCGCCAGCCCAGAGTACGTTCGAGTCCGCGTTTAGGCATGCACGAGCTGAACTTGGTCAGAGACGCGTCGAAAGTGATGGCTGCTATCGTTGGAGCATCTCGTGCTTCCATCAAGTGTTCCGTGGTGAAGGAGTCCTCATTTCTCCCATCGCTCGTATCCGACAGTCTCGGCACACCGTGATGGCGAATTGACGTTGCGAGGCAGTCGCCAGGGAGAACATGTCTGGCTACGGTGTAAACGAACGGCTTTTTATACAACAAGGGTCACAGGTATGCGGGGGGATAGTACGATGTATAGTTTACACAATGGAATTCCTTCTCTTTGCCCATTCAACGAACTGGTCTATGATGGTGGGCCACGCGGCTGCCATGACGCATCGCCGTCAGTTGCGTGTTGGATAGGAAAGAAGGGAGTGCATCACCCTGGTCGTCATGCTTGTCAAAGTCCCCGTCAAATGAACGGATAAAGTCCGGGAGCTGTCATCTCGTCATGAAAAAGGGTGGGAGAAGAGAGAGTGTATACACACCATCTGCCAGGTGTCCTTGCTCACGCCGACGTCATCTCTTACGTTCATATACTCCAACCACAGCGCCGTGTGTTCTCTCGTCCACCCCTGACCCGCGTCTATGTCAACGTCGTCGTCGTCGTGGTCGGCTGGTACGTGCCTCAACACGTCCTTGCCCACGCCAAAGTGTAAGAGCGATTTCCAGTACTCGAGGGCGGCATCCTTGGCTGAGCATGGTTGCACGACGCGTCAGGGTCGACCGCAGGGACCAGAAACTGGACTTGCCAAGGCTACGCTGACCCTCTGACCGTGCAAAGGTAAAAGTGTAGTTGTATACCGTACGGAAGTACGACGGTTCGGAGCCAAGCTTGGCTTCTAGACGCGCGAGTGCGGTCTTCATCCCGTCTAGAGTGTCAGAGCTGTTCGCCGTTTACGTCAACGGACCGGAAACACCGATGGAGCGGGGGCTGACCCGATGCTCTTCCAGCCGTCTACCCATCCTTTCCTGGTCCACTCTCCCAAGCTGGGGGATTGAAGCTCGTACGCGAGTAGTAAGAGTTTTGGCGTGTCATCTTCCTCCACGTCCTCTGCATCTTGTTTGAAACCCAATTCGGTGAAAAACTGGACGGTGCCGTGGGTGGAGATGACGTCTCCGTCCGGATCTATCACCATTGTTCATCCAGGTTGCCTGGCCAGGGGTGTTTTTTTTTTACCTTTGTATTTCTCGAAGAGGGCGGTTATTTTGCTCGTCGAGGCACCAGAGTCTGTTCGGCGGCTCGCGCTGTCCTGGAAGAAGGCGTCGATGGCGGCATCCAGCCGCTTGTGTTTGTCAAGGTAGCGCTTGGCTTCCTTGAGCCTATCGAGAAGGGATCGATGGGCAATCCGAGTGCGATGAGTCGTGCGATGCTCACGATGCGCCTGTTATGCTGCAAAAGTCGGCACATGCGTCCTTGGTTGATCGTGACTGGGAAGCGTCAATATGGCATGTGCGCACAGAGGGCGGCTGTGATGTGGAGCAAACTGACCATCTGTGGACGGGTTTAGAGGGGGCTCGGCGTGAATATTCACGTCGGGTGGTCGTCTTCGACAGCTGAAACGACGAGCGTGGGTGGGTGCGATAAGCGGATGTGCCCGGGCCGCTGAGATTGAAACCCCAGGTCACGTGCGGGTTGTTGTTGTTCGTACGTCGTCTCATTTGCCCGGGCATCGCAGCTCGAGTATTAGGGGCTCCACCTCAAGTTCCGCTCGCTTCAAGGGTCTGAACATCCCAACGCGATCATGACGGCCTTCCATTTTCATTTCGCAGCACAGGCCAGCGCCAGACACCTCTTTCGTCTTCTCAGCTCGCAGCCGATGTAATTTCAGCTCACTTCATTGATTACCGGCCAGCTTGTGTTCTCAATCAGGCATCATTGGGAGTGTGATCGTTTTCGGTTGTCGCATGGGACTGCCTCACGGGTGCAAGCGGCGCAGTGGCACTGGCCTAACGCGTTCTTATTTTAACACGCGTGGTGGATTCGTGGGTGAGTTCCCCGTCGTTGGTTTTGCTATATGTGGAGGGGCCATATCTGTGAACACGCGCTGAAATACGTGTCGCTGGTCTGTAGCGACGAAATGAAAGATGCCTTGTTTTGATCGCCAAGCGTTGTTGCCGGCACTCTGACCGGTGTGTCTTCCATTCTCCCTGCCCCTTCGGGATTCATAATGATGCCATCTGGTGTGATCAAACAGCGGGTGCAACCAGATATCTATTCGTGAACGGCGATTGCGCCGTGATCTGGGGCACCTCCGGTTTAGGCCCGGGTCGAATGGTTGTGTCCATTCTGCTCGTGACAGTTCCACGTCATTCCCCTTGGCACTTTCTTATCGTGTGTGCTCCACGCGATCGTCAGCGGAGGGTAGTCGATATGGACGTGGCGAGCTGCGATGACATCCACGTCGCCAGTCGGATCCGACATCCGTGTTGAGCGGGGACCTCCAAATGGGCTAGCACAGCGCGCATCGACCAAACCTGGCGGACTGGCTTGAGCTGCTCAGCCAGACGTCCGAGTTTGGACGATGGCGGGGCTATGATAACGTTGGACAAGCAAATTCGAAAAACAACAACTTCCGTCATCGGATTCTGTCATTCAATTGGCAGAACACGAAAGGGAGAGGATCGCTATCTGTGATCCGTATCAAAGGCGTGCGTGTCCGCGCACGGGAGCGCTTCTGCGGATGAATTAGAGCCTCTGTCGGCGTCCCCGAGGTAGCGACGGTCGCTTGAGCTGAAACATTTGCTCCCGGTCGTACATGGGCTGGTAACACACCCATGAAGCGTCCGCGTCGCTTTCGATCAGGCACCCGCTCTCAAGATGAGATGGTCTCCATGATGCGCGCGGGACTTGCCGGTAGGGAACGCCAGTGCATTTTCCGCGACGGGCATACACCGCACCGTCGCCGCGGTCGTGAGGCGTGCGCAAAGTAGGGTACGAGGGTAGAATACAAGGTATACAGATATAATGATGAGGAGATGGAGGTATATATAACAGGTATTAATGCGACGATCGTGAGTGGCTACAGTCTGCGGCAAGTGGGATCAGGATCGGACTATCACACGCCGGGTGTGCTTGCCTGCACGCCGGCGGTCCGCGTATGGCGTAGGTCGACGCCACGCCTCGTCCGAGTCATCTCGGTACTCTTCCGGGGCCTGGAACTCTACTTTGGCCACGGGATGTGGATCGTGAGGTGGCGTACGTAAAGTGATACCGCTTTGATGTGATGTCGGTGCGTGGTGATTGAGGGGGAGCTGGGGTGGCTGTCCATGGGGAGAGGCAGGGAACATGGCAGGTGATTGCGTGGGAGCGGGGATCGCACGGAGCTGGCGGGGCAGCTTGTAGGCGGAAGGGGTCGAGGGGTCGAGGGGGGAGTGCTGTGGATGGAGCTGCGGCCAGGTGCGCGGGGCTTGTGCAGAGGACTCTCTGCTTTTCGCGCTCAAGGCGTCGTCGGACGGCGAGGGGGGGACGTCGATTTCGACGCGGACGCGGACGATCTCCTTGCCTGCCTGGGCGAAGAAGGCGCGCTCCTGTCGCTTGAAGAAGCCGCTGGTTGGGCCGGGTCTCATCTCGGGGAAGTTGGCGGGGGGTGCGGGGGGGAAGAGGGCCATGAGCTCGTGGCCGGTGGGTGGCGCGGGGTATTTGCGCGGTGCGGGGTTGGCGTCCTGGGTGAGGTTGACGTCTGGGCGGGGTCAGTGGGGGTTGTGGGGGAGTGGGGGAGGGTCACCTCGGAGTGAGCTCGGGGAGAGGGGCCGCCTGGGGCTGCGGTCTGCGGGTGTGGTGGTGGAGGAGGAGGATGGGGATGGGGAGTTGTCTGCGACGGGGCGGAGGTGGAAGGACATGGGGGGGGGGAGATGGGAGGGGGAGGTGGGAGGGGGGATTATATAACGGGCAGGATGATCGACATCCTCCGGGCGATTCGTGACGAAAGGCTGCGCATGTCACCGATCAAGCGAGCGGGCCTTCCCATCCCTGCCTCGCGCGTGGGATCCCTCGCCGATCTTGGTCCTCCTCCCGTGCGAACACTCCGTCGCTATGGGTCCTACTGGGAATACAATTTTAATTAGACCACCCGCTTCCGTCCCGCAGATCTGGCCCAATCCGGAACACTCCCCTGCCATTCCGCCCAAGGTGAGGCCTCAGTCCCCCCCAGAACCGACGTTCCTATTGTCCTGATCATCTGTCGTGACGTATCATGATGGGAAGAGTCGCTGCGAGCCTCGATCCTGCCATTACGTGCCTGCCCTACGTCTCACACTTTGGCACCCCCCTCGATACGTCCAAGAGCTCCCTCGTCCGCCTATGGGAATCAGTGACATAATCAATATCCCCCACCAGCACACTCGTTGCCACCGACGACCCACAGCCCACCATGGTCGAAAAGACTCTCAGCACAAGCACCCTGAACATGCGATTCATGCAGAATGCTCGCCGTGCCCTCCAGCTCCCCACCGTCGAACCTGAACACGCACATGTCAAGGACAATGCAGAGTGGGAGGTAGCCCAAGACATCAGGCAGGCATGGGCACAGTCTGACAGCGAGAAGCCGTGAGTCTCTACTCTTGTTCCCTGTCCTGACAGCATCCATTGACCACCCTCGTCTTTGGGTATCAGCGTGACTTACGAAACCTCTTACCTTCCATTTCTCTTTCCTTCCCTTCACGATACGCCTCCTACCGACGGCCCGTCATCTTTATCTCCTTCAAACACATTGCGCCCACGAGGTCGGCGAGTATTTAACAAACGAGGCGAAGAAATTACCCGCGAGGTCCGCGATCCGTCCTTTACATCATGGATCACCGAACTAACCATCACGGCTTCGTTTCCAGCCCCCAAGCCTAAAAACGGATGCCGCACACCCAGAGAACATGGTTCAGGGCGCGAGCGAACACACAAAAAGGACCCGGCCACAGTCGATATCATCCGCTTCTCTCACAACCAGGCGGCCTACCACCAGAGATCCCAGCAAAGATGCCAAAAACGTTGTTTTTGACATGACCGGTGTTGGCACCGACTTGCGACAATCCTCGTCGACGCAAGCGGTCTCATTCTTACGCCCGTCGGGTGTTGATGAACCGGCAGACCCGCCCAAGCCTTCCGATTCTACCAAGGCAGGAACTCGGGGAGCGACGGACGCAAAGGTAAAAAGGTCGCGCACGTCAGGGGAAGTGGACAAGACACAGAAGAAGACGCGACTGACACGAATCGAGTAATGATGCGGAACCTCGCAGGTACGTTCTTCGGTTGCCAAGGCGTAACATGCATCATCGATCTTCCAGGCGAACGGACTACATCCGGCGTCGAGGATCGACCGTGATGACTCACTCCCTTGCACCTCCTATTTATTTTTCCCTCGATGGTTCCATTTCAGCATGCTTTGTTCCGTTGCGCACTTGCGGCATGGTGGTGTCATTAGTTGATACGATTATGAAACTTTAACGACGGGTCGTTGATGGCGTTAATCCCGGCGTGCCACATCTTTCATCCCACCGTCGGATGTGAAAAAGAAGGTGGGTGCCTTTGATAGCCCTGCCCGCACTTTTCCCAATAGAAGTTCTATTCATGCAGAATGAACGCTTTCTTTGCATGGACGTGTGCGGCCGCACTGCGGACATGCAACACCCACTCACAGCGCGTCCTGATTGGTTTGGGCATCCTATCAGGTGGGTCATGCTCCAATATGAGCGTGGTCTATCGCTGCATGGGGTCCTGCCAACCGTCCGCGATGCCTCAGCGCCAAAGGTGTGCACTCTGCGTTGGGGGGGTGGATCTCCTCCCAGGCCTTGCGGTGCTTGGCACTCCGGGTTCGATGCCTCGCGCGCTGCAACAGGCGTCGACCCCGTCGGACAATGATATCATCGCGCATCAATGCATCAGCCGCGTGGACCGATGCCCTCTTCTTTGCGAGAAGCGTCGTCGCGAGCCCCTCCGTCCGAGGTGCTGATCTCGGTGACACTGCGGCGGGTACCACTTGTTCATATCTGTACTGGCAAGAAGGCAGGGGCTCGCTACCTCAGTCGAACCGCTCGGTCATGTTCCGGCCAACAAGGACCCGCGGGGTCGGAAGAAACGAGTGGGCGCAAATGGGCCGCTTTTGATGTTGCCTTCGTACAGTTTCGTTTTGTAATAGATCCGAGCGGACGAACGCGTGTGATGAACGTGAACCGCTCACATGAATGCCCAACGCTTCTATTCGAACCGACCCTGTCAGGGCGGTTGGATACCCTGCCGAACGGGGAGGGGAGGGGAAAGGGGGCCCTTCCCAGGTTGGGGTGGGTGACAGCAACTAACGTACTTCGAATCTTCGGTGCTAATGCCAAGAGAGACATAGTCAGTATGGCTTCTCTCGGACCGTCAGATGTCCACCCCTGAGATAAGTATCAAGTAGGAATGAACGATATCGTGATCCCGCGCTCACATGCCGGACGACGACTCAATCCATGTCATATAATTCAATTGCCGGGTGTTTCCCATCGAGAAAGGTATGAAACAACGTAAATGGCATAAATAGCGCGTTAGTAAAACTGCGAGGTCATAAAGATAATCCGCGTTCCCATCGTCCGTCTTCGTATGAACCAAACACGTCTTGGGAAGATCAAAAAAGTGGAGAGGGGGGTTGCATGGCGAGCATGCTGGCGCATTCGGGTGTCGCTTTTCGTCGTCGTCGCCACCGTTTGTCCCCTGAATCATGTACCCACCGTCGCGGCGACGTCGGTAGAGTGAGATGCGAACAGGGGAGAATCGCTCTCATCGATCCTCATCATCGCTCCTTGCCAGACTGCTGCCGCTCGCGGTGTAGTAATGGCGGTCATGTGGCGTGCTAGCCGCACTCCTGCTTACATCCGGACCGGGCAAGAACTCTCCACGCTCGTTCACCTCCATACCCGTGCCTCCACTCGAGAAGGAGAGATACGCCGTACTCAACGATCCGTTCAACGACACACCCAGAGACGCGCGTGACGACCCGAGGTCCGCGAACCGCACCGAGGAAAACTGGGATGCGCGCGCTCCGGAGCGCAGGGAATGGAGTGCCACAGAACCCGTCGTCGAGAGTGTGCCTGCAGCCTCCTTCGATCCAAGGGACTCGATGGTCGCCATGCGGCGCACGAAGCCACGCATCATAGCAACATACTCCTCTTCCTCGCCGCTATTCCCTTCCCTCCGGCGTGGCGGTGACTGTGGTTCGGAGGATACATCTTGCAACGCCGGTCCACCTGGAATGGCCCGCCAATATCCTTGCGAGAGCCCGTGCTCGTCGACGTCCTCGCACAACGGCGACGTTTCGGCATATCCTTCAGGTCTCTGAGGATTGTACATGTCCAGATAAGGATAAGTAGGTCCGGAGGCACCATAGCCATAAGAATACATGAGGTCCTCAACCTTTTCCTCGATGGATTCGCCGTCGTCGTGGGTGGGTAAGAAGGACTGCGGACTAGCACTAGCCTGCGAAGCATGGCGAACATGCACATTCTCCCGTGCCAAGATCATTTTCCCATCATCGAGGCGAACACCACCGCCACGATGACCAGGCTGCGAAGACGCACACGATCGGATCTCAGGTGGAACGCGGGAAATCGTAGGACTGTGTAAAGAGTTATCAACCAGCATCGTGTCCGGCGTCACTCGAGCGACAGAAACACGTCTCATCCGTCGGAGTGCGCGAGGTACCCACGAGGCTGCTGTGGCAGCACTAGTAATTTGCACCTGGGACAGTGTTTCAAACTCGGCTTGTGAGCCGTGGCTGGTCGGGTGGATCAAGGTTGACCTAGGTGGTGAAATCCTCGGAAGTGAAACGTCCTTAGGAGGAGGGGTGGAGTGAGAACGCGAATGGCCTGTACAGGAAGTTGAGGGTGCAAAGGAGCTGATCGAGGTGTACTTGGATAGTGTGACGTTAGATTGACTGAGGATGTGGTTAGAATCCTTCGATCGTGTTAACCTGGACGTGTTTGATTTTGAAAAACGGAGTGGGAACGAAGTCGAAACAGGTGAAATGTCCTCGGGATTATCAGACGACAAGTATGGAGAATACTTGCGACTACTTCGCTCAGAGCATGGATGCCGTATCCCGTGATATGAACGTAGAGTATAGGCAAACGAGAGCTGAGACGCGAGAGCGATCAGCATACTTCCTCAGACACTCGCCAGCCAGACTCACAGCCATTGTCAACGTCACAAGGAGTCGCACTATTGCCCCAGCAATCCACGCGGAAAATGACACTGTTCGACATGGCGAGGTTACTGTGTTCCTAGCTGACGTATACCAAGAAATATCAACGTCCCAGCTGCAGAGTTGGGTGGGATGCCACAACAAGACAAGGACAAAATTCAATACAGCACCAGCAGATAGCAGGAGCATATAGCATGCTCGGAGGAATGATCTCGTGTACTGCCGAGCACGAAGACGACTGCTCTGGGGAAACAGTGGCATCAAAATGGAAATGAACACGAGGGCGACCGCAAGCGCAGACACAGTGCCAAGGACGAGCGCACAAACGTGTCCGGTGTCGTCCGAATCATCTGCGAATGCAAGACAATAACGAACAGTGGTGTACGTTCCCCAAGCACCTAAGGACGTGGCACGTAAGCTGTGGTGCCCTTAAAGGATGACGGTGGACCGGTGTACCGAAGAGAAGCTCGAATGTAACGTTAATCGCGTGCAGACGACGAAGCTTCATTTTGGTTTGATGATCTCTTAGACTCTTGTGTTCGGCAGCGGTGATAGGATCACCCAAGAGGTTGAGACCAAGATCCCAACCCGACATTGGTCCATCAGGGTGTGTTGGTTGTCGTTGAACGAGGTCCTGGTAGGCCGCAAATGAAGACAGACGACTCGTCGGATTCCCATCTCTCTCGGGAGCAAGATGAAGAAAAGATGTAGCAGGACGGAAGGGGAGATCAGGGTCCGTCTCGTCGGTGAAAATAGCGTGGTGTAGGTTGAGAGCGGCCATTGTCCAAAAGCGAGTGCGGTGGCAAGGCGAGCCTGGGTAGAATTGTAAGTCTACAAGAGAAGTGGATGGACACCAAAATAGACGGTCACTTTTCTCCGTTCATAAACACCGCGAGGTTTGTTTTTGCCTTTGGTTGCGATCGTGTCGTCTTTCCCTAATAGCTGGATCATTGTATACATATCTCGGTCAGTGTTCAACGACGCAATTCATACAGGACCTTAAACTGACCTATGGCGGGGGGAGGGATTGATAGTGAAGACACCTGCGCGATGTCCGACATGACCTTGTCAACCCTTTTTGTCTTTAGTACCAAAACCTTCCCGGTTTAGCGGTTTCATGACTTCGCCAGACGGGACCAATGACAGGGCGAGAATGATGCTTCACATCACATAATTGGAGTGAGAAGAATCAGCTGGATGTCGAGAATCTATCGAATTAGGTAAACAACGAGTCCATATATCGACTTAATGGTCTCTCTCTCAATCTTTTTCACGCTCATGAGACGGCAATCTTTATGGCATCAAACTCCTCCCCGCCGAGGTTGAACAGGTTCGTGGGTACGGCGTCGTCGAAGACGCTACGTAGACCCTGCCTTTGTACATCAGAGAGCCTACCACCGCACGATACTACATAGGTGTGAAGCAGTCTACATGGACCTCAGCAAGTACGCGCGCCCGGCAGAGGGTCGGCCACGAACCTTGCAACGTTCTCTTGGAACTCGGCGTCTCTTTCATCATCACCGTCCGCTCCGAAAGGAACGGGCTCCACTAGTGCAGAAATGAGTGCATCCAACAGGGAGCGACCGTCAGAAGCGCCACCGCTCTGTAGTGCTTCCAGGGTAGTACGGGATGTTGATGCAGATGCCGGATCCGAGAGCATGGATGCATGAGAGTTGGCATGGACTGGTGCATTTGCGGACGAAGGCGTGTGCACATTGGCAACCGTTCCCGAGGTCTCCCCAGATGTTGGAGTAAGTAGTGTATTAATGAGAAAAGCCGTCTTCCGTCGCAATGTGATGTCGGAATCTGTCACAAGATATGAACACACAGCTTAGTGAGATGGAATTTGACAGTTGACCTACCTTCGAGAGAGTTACGTAGGGTATTCCAACCTTGCACATCAGTGAACTTGTTGACTGCAGCGGCATTATGCTTCAATAGGCCAGACAGCCCGTACATGGCCTTCGATCGAGTACCTGGGGAGTTGGACAGGGGTGATAGGCATGCAAGAATGGAAGGAATGGGATCCAAAGACAAGTACTGTCGAGACAAAGTGTAGCTGTTAGTTTCAGTACTACATCGATAGGGCAGAATTGGTGTGGCTCACGGATGATTGGGCCGCTGGGTTGTTCTGCAGTGCCGTTCCTAGCACCCATAAAGTTTGTAACCTCAGACCGTCTGTGGTGGAAGGAAGGCCAACGAGACCATGCAAAGGTCCCCACATCTTCAAATTTTGGAGATCTATGAGGAAGTCAATTCCACGTGCAATTGGACAGAAACCCACGCACCATTTGCATTATCGATGTTCTCCACGAGCTTGAGTGCCGGGCCCGACGACTCATCAGTTTCGGGAGGTTACTCTTTGATATCGTAAGAGCTACGTACCATTTCCAAGTCATCCATGGCGGCTATCCGTTGATCGTCATCTTTGGAAACATCGAGAGCGACTTCGAGGGCCTCTTTCATCAGCTGCGCATCTGGTTTTCCGAGAATGTGATCGATGATGGCGGGGTCAATCTCTCTTCTCTCTGAGACAGCTGCATGTTCGCTTGGGGAAGAGTGCTGAAGACTCCATCGCAGAAGGGATTGCATAGTTTCTGTCGTGGTTAGTTACAGGTTGACCGAGTCATAGCCTGTACGAGAATCTACTCCTATCTTCGGCTGCTCCGGCATATGAGCGGAGTTATTCGGAGTTAGAATTAGTCGACCCATATGTTCTTGTTCGCTTTGCGCATCTCTCACGTCGAGTTTGGTGAGTTTTTTCTCCTGACCTGCTTGCAGTGATGATCTCCATATACCATACGTTTTACCACATTCTGAACCCATTGTGTGGACAAAGTTTTCGATTTCAGCCTTGTCTGACCTTTCTGCAATTGTTTTGGTCCGGATGTGCTGATCGTTCTTTTCCAGTGGAAACCTATTTTTCCAATCTCGTTCAATATCTGCTGGAGGTGAGTCGTCTACCCGTCGTCGTCACTTCATCCCGATGAGACTTATTCGATGGGCGGGCCGATTGTACTCTTGCCTTCATGTCCCCTTGTGTACAATATGGGGATAGCTAGAGTCCTTGTGGAAATGCATCGAAATCTGATCTTTTTTTATACCCGGGTGTTATGCAGCTACTCATCACCACCTGCCAGGATTCATGTGACAGCCATGTGTCTTGATTTCGTCAAGTCATTACCGTGTTCACTGCAACGCATTGCGGACAATAGGGGATTTCGTTAGCATCGTGTGTGGACTGCAAGACGTTCATTGGTTGTGGGATGGCGCGCCGGAGTGGTGCGTTCGCGCATGGGCAACGCTGCAGATACAGCCCTGAGCAGGAGTAGGTATAAAGCTCGATACCCTCAGCATGTTGGTAGTGTTCTCCTTCTTGTAATCTTGCGAATGCATCGAAGAGTTGCTCACACCGTCGCGGCGGTTGTTCCGCGAACATATTCGACGGAGCGGCTGGCGAGGCTACAAGACCCCGCTCGAATCATTGCAGACGAAACAAACCATTACGGCAGAGAAGATGTTTGTGTCTCTCGACAGGACTCGACCTCTGACCTCAGTGGCTACGACGTGACCGCTCACGACGACAACGAGCAACAACACTGGCGACGTCTTGATTCACTCGGAGAGAGCATCCTGAGCGGTTTGGACGGTCCAGGGGAGGAAGAACACGACAGGATGAGAAGGAGTCCAGAGAGCATACGGGGTTCTCTGCACAGGGTACCCGAGGAGGATGTAGTTCCTCTTGCACCTACCGGTTCTAATGATCCAGAGCTCGATCCAGAAGACGCTGAAGAGGCCATCGAATGGGAGTTGGAGAAAAATGGGTTGTACGGGGGTGAGTGTTGTTCACCTGCCTTGGTCTTTCATTGACACCATCCATTTCGACCAGGATCCTACAAGCGGCTCCTGGCATTGTATACGTTTGTGCCATTGTCGGCGTTAGTCACCTTTGCAGTCCTTGCAATGCTGCTGGTGTTCGTGTGGCCTCATCCGAGTTCTCTATCTCACTATCCGCCACTCTTCCCCACCCCCCTCCCGGAGATTCTTCTGTCGTCGGCTATGTTCACCTTAGCGCACCAAATGCGCGTTCCTCTTTACGCAGTGTCTACGCTTCTGCTACCCCCCGACATAGCCTCGCTTCTAACTACCTTCCTACACGTGTTAGTCGTCAACGTCTTGCGCCTTGCATCCCTTGCATTGTTCCGTGTCCGTCACAATATGGACAGTCTCAAGCCAACGTGGCAGGACCCGTCCTTTCACACCGTATGGTGGCTTTCCTTCAATATCGCAGAGGTCTTGGTGTCCCTCGTGCAGGGTTATCAATCCATTACGTTTTACCGCGATGTCATGGTACCTCCTGGTAGGGAGCGAGAGTTTTTAGCCCGGCTAAAGGATGGTTCCACTTCCCCGCAATGCGATAGAGAATCTAATGGATGGCAGGGCTCTACTGAGCGATCACCAGAGAATTCCCATGATGATCTTCGACAACTTGAAGACCAAAATAGGGAACCCTCGCACATCAGCGTTGACACGCTCGATTTGCGCATTCAACACAGTTTCGACAAAATACTGGCCATGAAAGCAAGAGAAGAGCTCGAGGAGGTATACGGCGTCGCCCCCATCGTACGTTCCGTGTCGCTCATGTGCTCCGTGTGTATCACGTTTGACGTGCATCAATAGAAAATTCCCGTCTTCGTGTCGTGCTTGCAGCGATTCGATTCGATCATTCTTTCTGTCGGTCTCACGCTTCTTGTGTCGTCTGCTTATCTCCGCTCGCCTTTATCCGTCCCAGTTGCAGATAAGAGGATCATTCCATACCCTATCATCTCTCACGAGCCGTTCATCGTCACGTTCCCCATCGTGTTGGTTATTCACTCATCACTCTCATCTCTTTACACGCCCATGGTTCTTCCTCGGATCGGCGTCCATACAGCCGCGTATGTCAGTGTTCTCGTTAGCTTGATGTGCTTCTTTGCAGGTTTGGCGGTGTGGGGGGCCTTGTCATAGCCCGTGAGGATAGTTGTCAATGTGGAGCGGAGAGTTTTCCATGTTGATCTCGAATGTCGGGTTGGTTACCTATTAATGATGTGTTCCGCAGGCTCCTGAATGAATGTAAGAGTACTGGAACCATTGGTGAACCCTAGTAATAACCGATCCGTTACGCGTCATCCTCCAGCCACGACTAAAGCACTGATATTGGGGTTTGCGAAAGGTCCGACTAAAAGTACCCGAGCGTCCCCAAGATTGAATAATTTTATGTCAACATACATCTTATGGTCCATGAAAGAGTTGTCCAGTTCCACCAGTTATGCGTAATCTTCGCCGTCTCCGCCAAGCAAGCCCTCAGCCCAACGCACAAGGGTACACCCTGTTGCACCGAACAAGAACGACCAGTCAAACGATCCTCCGAACAGAGAGTACTCTGGAAGAGAGGAAAACAAATTGACGTTACCCTCGTCCCCCCCATCCACACTTGACGCTGAAGAATGGAAAGGGGGAAACATTGTCCGCAGCTGGACTAACGTAGTAAGAAGGTAGATACCCTGAAATGAAGAGTCATTACACCGATGTGAATGTCCAAACGGGACGCAAGAAGCGAACCATGAGCTGTGCCAACAGAAGCAGCATTAGAGAGGTAGAGATATTGTGGGATGTAATTCGGAATGCCTGATCGCAGGGTGGCCATTCAGTGCGTGTTCTTTTTTTTCTCGAAATGGTCTGACTTACTCGTGTAACGCCTCTAAGGACCACTCTGACGCTGCTAAGGATGATAGCTCCCACGAGAACCAGACTGATCTGTCTGGATAGTGATGGGACGTCTATGCTTGGCTTCCCAGGTGCAGCTGGTAATAGGGAAAATAAGTAAGCGAATGTATGTGCAATGATATCCCCGTAAGATGACATTTCGCCATCCGTGGACGATGGTGGAGATAGCAAATTCATAACGGACTGGCAAAGGCGAGTACATATCAGTAGGATGGCGGTCAGGCAATATCACATGAACACTTGCACTGAATACCCTACACACGCAATAGACCGCCCATACCCTGCTGAGGATTTTGCCGCGGATGGACAATGCAAATTTAGTGTTTTCACGACTGCGTTTCAACGCTGCCACCCTCGTCGTCATTTGTGATTCGAGCACCTGCAAGCCAATGATTTCTTGTTGCAAAGAACCCTGATCTGGAGAGCAGAGTGTATTAAAGTGCTCGGCAATTCGAAAGGTATGAAACCTTACGCCCATCACGCTTGAATGTAACTCGCGATAGCCAGGAGCCATCGATCTGGGGCTGCTACCAACACTCAACCACATCCTATGGTTGAGGAGAAACTCATACCTTTGAAGCCTCGTATGCACTGAGATCGTGCGTACGTTCACGTAGGTCAAATCGTATTCGCTCGAGAGCATTCTCCGCCGAAGCAATAGAAGTAGGGGAGGGAACAGCCCTTGTGCAATATCGGAAGGTTAGGCTGTGAGGCCTTCCGGTCACATTAATAAACGACTTACGCCTTGCGTGCAAATGTACTCCATGCCCCGTTCACAGCACCTAGACCTGATAGAAGCCCGAGGATTATGGTTCCGAGGACCACCAGCCGAGCAGTTGTCAATGTAAGAGGGTTATGCGATTTAAATTCCATGGGAAGTGGGATGAATGACAGGATAAAGATAAAGAGAGCGACGGGGAGTAAAAAACTGATAGATCGGATGCTAAGAAGGCTAGGTGTTTCTAAATAGTCCGGTAAATTGGCTGGACTATAATGCGTGTATAGTGACAGACGGACCTGAGCGGCATGTGAGAACCATGCAAAAGGAGGCCGGAACGAGAATAATGATTGTTGATAATAAGAGAAAGAGGGACACGCTCCACGTGTATAACCGGATGCTGAGTGTAACGATGCCAGTCAGGACACTGACAGGCCCGTCGTGTGAGTGCTCACTCAGGATCGAGGAAGCTTAAGCCTTGACACAGTAGCATAGCGAACAGCATACAGCACTCCGCGAAGCATATCGAAAAGGATGATTGTGCGAGGACTGAGTGCCATGAATTTGTGAGATTGGGCTTGGACATGGTTGCTGATTGCGGGAGGGCATCTTGCACGGGAGGGATAGTAAGGAATCCGAGGTTATTGTACAGTCCTCTCCTCAGGAATATGCGACAGCATAGAAAAATGCAGATACTGCTATCCTACGATTGATCAGTGCCCGGTACGCAAAATGCGGATACAAACCTCGCGCCAAGCAAGGGCAGCACCACTGGCAACATGGTGGACAGGAAGGACGTATAACCCTAACCTCGTCGTAGGGTTTTAGCACTGCCCCCGTGTCACAAGCAGCTGGTGGGTTCCACACAAAACAGGACGGCGTTAACGACCACGGCGACGGCGGGCTACGAGATGAATGAACCAACTTACAAGGCGGAACCAACGACAAGAATCGACAACGAGCAAGCAACAGGGACCAGTATCTCGCATTCCCACCAGCCTCAGCCTCTGGTGGGAGTCTCAATTTTATTTGCTGCGTCCCTTGAGACCAATAAGTACCATGTCTAGCGAGAGATCATTTCCGCTGCTCAAAGAGGCGATCTTACGACAATCCAACAACTCGTCGAGTCAGGAAATGCGACAGTGAATGACAGAGATGACCAGAATGTGTTCGTCACGTTTACCCATCGTTCCATCCTCTCGCAGACTGACTTTGTCAGGCAGTACCCCGCTTCACTGGGCTGCGATTAATGCCCAACTTGCCACTTGTCGATACTTGATCGAACAAGGTACAGAGGTCGACGCCATCGGCGGTGATCTCCAAGCGACACCCCTTCAATGGGCCGCGCGGAACGGATACCTTTATATCATACATTTACTCATATCGAACAATGCCGACCCAACTATCTCGGACTCGCAGGGATACAATGCTTTGCATCTGGTCACGCACTCGTCGTCTGTTATGCCGCTGCTCTATCTGCTCCATCAACCCGTCAATGTGGACTCTCGCGACCTACAAGGCCATACATCGCTCATGTGGGCAGCATACCAGGGAGACGCGCTCTCTGTTGACTTGTTGTTGAAACATGGTGCAAATCCCAATCTGAAGGATGATGTTGGCCTTTCACCCCTCCACTGGGCTGTGGTAAGAGGAAACAGGGTCATTCTTCGTCGCCTTGTCGAGATGGGCGCGGACATCCATGTAAAAGATGCAGATGGACGAACTCCAAGAGATATGGCCGTCGAACTCAAAAGCTTGGGTGCATGGAAGCGCGCCATGGAGGAAGGCGGTATGTCTGAGTTCGGGGTCAAGAAACCAAAACCACTGAACGAAGTGAGTACCTCCTACGCGGTGCCGTGCATGTTTGTTGATACTCTCGGCAGAGAAACACCCGAATTGCCATCTTCGTGTTCCCTTCAATATTCCTGTACATCATCTTTACCACCTTGAGTATTCTTCCATGGTATACCGGTATTATACTCTCAATGGCCGAGTTTTTCGCCATGCATCATGTGAGCTCTCATCCTTTGCGTTGGATTCAACTCGGTCATAATCCACCAAGATTGTTACACGTGTTCTTTTAAACAAGGACAGTTATACGGGAACTGTCAATCAAAGTCCATATTTTGCAGGCATTATCGCTGCGTCGATGCTATGGGTTGGGTATGGTTGGGGTACAAGGCTTGTCGGAGGTAACACGCCATCACTATCAAAGTCTTGGTCTGGTCTTACCTCGCTCTTTTTCGTAGAAACGCCTGGGGATCCATTTGTCCATTTGGCTTTCGCGCTGATCTTCGGTCTGTGCGCATACAACTTCTTCCGAGCAATTACACTTGATCCGGGCGCGTGTCCTCGGCCAGCAAACGACGCGGAGCTGAAAGCAGTATGTTCTGTCCACAATTTTTACTCGCACTGGCTCGAAAATGAGTAGATAATAGAAGATCTGGCTTCAGAGGGGCGGCTTAACGGTCAAACATTCTGCATTCAATGCATGGTGAGTGCCATTTTTTGTCATATGACTTGTTCCACGAGTCGTTTCTTAGGCAAGGAAACCTCTTCGATCGAAACATTGTCGCGTATGCGACAGGTGTGTCTCAAGAAGCGACCAGTAAGGCATTTATCACCCTTTCTTGGTCTATTCTAACCTCTCCGACATCAGTCACTGTCCATGGGTTTGGAATTGTGGTCCGTTTTCTTGTCAGGTATAGTACTCAAGCACTGACTATTCTCTATCAGTTGGTGCAAATAATCACCGTCAATTTTTGCTGTTTGTGACAACTCTCGTCATCGGCATTGTCTTGTTCGACTATCTCAGCTACGAATGTGGGTCACGAACACCACATGCTACGTCTCCCTACTGACCATCGACTGTAGTCTTCACCACCGTTCTTCCACACGAGTCGATGCCTGATGACTGCTCGCCCATCTTATGCGTTCCTGCATCCAAGGACGCATTCCTTCTCGCTATCGCACTCTGGTCTACGCTCCAGCTCACCTGGACGTCCGTTCTTCTCGTGACACAATACTGGCAAGTCGCTCGTCAACTCACTACATTTGAAGTTTCGAACCTCGGACGGTATGGTTTTATGGGTGGCCGCGGCGGCCTCGCAGCGGGCAGCGGTGGAGCAGGCGTTCAAATGGGACATCGCCATCATCACCAACCTACGTCGGGTTCCGAGCGAGGAGACGAGGACAGCGAAGCAGAAGGCGGGGTACACAAGCATAATCACCGACATGGCAGTATATTGGCCATGGCGACCGCGCCGGGGACGTGCGGTGGGTTCCTGCTTAACCTTCTCGGACTCGACAGGTTCACGCGGGGGAGGGCTGCCCAAGGGCTTGCGCTCGCGTCGTCGAGTGCTCAAGCGAGAAATCCGTTTGACTTGGGGATCGTGAAGAATTGTAAGGATTTCTGGACGATGGGGAAGGAGGTCGGTGTCGATTATGGGCAGGTGTATGGTGTTCCGCTCGAAGGATTCAAGGAGGCTAAGAAGAAGAGAGAAATGGAAAGAGAAGTGGAGCATGGGCACGATCCAAGTGGGGGGAGGAATAAGGGCCTCCTGGGAACGCTTGGGTTGAGGATGGGAGGTCCGAGTCGGAGGGGGTATGAACCACTCAATCAAGTCTAGTAGTGTTACTGTACTCTTTTTTAATAGTCGTGCCAAACATGCTATATATAGTACCTCCAATACCAGTCTTCCAGTGCACTACAATGCATTCGGTATATAGATAGCTCAGAATCGGCGTAATCCAGACGACGCAGCGCATCCACTTTGTCATGATCTTGTTCGTGGGTGCACCCGACATCGTTCTGACGACGGAAGAGGCCGTCCAGGTTCGATGCGGGTGGCACTGATTAGACGTGGGAAATCGAGTCTGTTCCTAACAGTCAAAGTTTTTCTCTTTGAAGGAGCTGGTCGTGCGAGCGGAACGACAGTGGCGACGTTCAATCCAGATGGTACCTCGAAATACCACTCGCAGGCTGGAGACGACTCTGGCGTCATGCTCCCGGCAACGTCTTTCACGACCAGCTCGACTCTACTCAACTCCGTCCAAGAAGGCCAATGCTCCCGCTACTGCGTTCGCCCAGCTTCAGGTCCCCCACTCGGATGCTTTCCGCTTTACAACACAAAAGGAATCGCTGACAGAGGAGGAGATAGGTTTTGTCAATGATATGCGCGGATTCTTGCACCGTCGGCTTCCGTACACCGTCCTACCTACCCCACTCCCCGACCAGTCCAGTCCGACCGCGCTCAACACCTATTTTTTCCCGGACTCACCGACACAGGATCAGCTGGCGGTCATGGACGCGTGCCTCAACAATCTATACGACGTGCCGCGCGCAAAACAAATTTTCGAGAGGCTACGAAAATCTACCGCAGCGGAATCCTTCCTGGATACACGGATATACAACTCTTTCCTGGTGGCATACATCGAAATGGCATCTATAAAAGAACCAAATGATAAAGCTCTGTGGATTGAGGAGGCATGGTCGTTGTATGAGGCGATGGAAAATGGGTTGGAAAACGCTCACCCAACCGCGCAGACCTATGCAATCATGCTTCTTGCCCGATTCCGGTAAGAAAACAGTTGTAAAGCGCAACCGTGTGTCTCACTACTGTTTGCAGATTCAGCTCTGACCTTAATGATTCGACCTCAGCGCCGAGCGCAGGGAGGCTACTCAGTAGGCTCACCTCACGTGGAATATCCGTCCAAGATGTCATATCGGATCACGTCTTCACCTCGTCTGAAGAAGCTTTGGAAGTCATTCGGCTACTATCCAAGGCAGCAATAGAAGCGAACATGTCGCAAGTCATAGCAGAACTGGGGCGAGTGCAAGCCATGGGGACTGGTCATTTGGACCCATTAGCCGACGTGCCCGAGGTGGTCCCAGTCAAGAAACTTTCGGTTAGTTGATAATTCGATATCAGCTACATCCCCTTTCATTGATTCCGTTACAGGACAGGTCCCAAGAAGTTATCGATGAAAATGGCAACGTTACTCGCTCAGCACCGGTGGAAGGGATCCCATTCAATTTGGACAACCTACGCAAGCATCTAGCACAAGTCACTCTCGCTCGTCGCGTTCTCCCCGAGGATACTACGACCCGTCAAAAACTGCTCGAAGCGTCCGTGTATGATGTCGCCGTGGAGAGGCTCAAGCACGAGGCCAAAATATTTGATGAGATAGGTTTGGGTCATGTGGACGTTGGTCTTCGACGCGCAGACCTTCAGAGATGGATGTGGAGTTGGCACCAGAAGCTTCGCGTTCGCCTGGAAACTGAGATTGTAGACATCGTTGCTGCTGAAGCTAAGCAAACTCGAGGTATGTGCCGACCCGTGACGCCGAAAAACCAAACCAATACATCATCTAGGAGACAAGTCCAGTTCTATGGGTCCATTCCTCTCCTTGGTGAAGCCTGAAAAACTCTCACTCATCACTATCCTCGAGGTGATGCGATTGAATAGCAGTGGTGGTATTGCCGACGGTATGAAGTTAACTCGCGCTCTCCTCACGGTCGGGCGTGCAGTCGAAAACGAGTACAAGGCTCAGATGTGTAAGCGAAACAACATCGCAGTACCTTCGATGCACCGTGTCGGTGATCAGAGTTACTTCACGGGCCTCGGCTATAGGGATCTGCATGCACGCCGGGTCACCGCGGCCAAGTATATCCAGGATAACGAGGAATGGACGACAGACTGGACGCAGTTATTGCGCGTGCGAGTGGGAAGTATCCTTGTTGACTGCTTAATGGACGTTGCCACTGTCGAACGCACGGCAGTTGACAAGCGGACTGGAGAGGAACTGTAGGTGTGGCTTTTATTTCACGTTTTCTTAGGGGTCTAATCGTGTGTAGGAAGGAGATGCAGCCCGCGTTTTACCATGCGTATGAATACGTTCGTGGTCAAAAACTGGGTGTCATCCGACTAAACCCTGTCGTCGCCGACCGACTTGCCAAGGACCCTCTGCGCGAAACACTTCATCCTCGCCATCTTCCTATGCTTGTCAAGCCCAAGCCCTGGCTTACTCCTGACCAGGGCGGGTATATATACAACAAAAGTAGGCCTCTCTCTCTTCCTGCAAGACGGGTCTGCTCACGAGATAATTCAGCTTCAGCTATGCGCTTCAAGGATTGTCAGGAACAACAGAGCTACCTCCACCACGCCTCATCTTTGGGCAACCTCGAACTCGTGTATACTGGCCTAGACGTTCTAGGTAGTACACCCTGGCAGATCAACCGGAAGATCTTCGATGTCGTTCTCCAAGTCTGGAATTCCGGGGAACGGCTCTGCAAGATTCCTCCTGCAGTATACGACAAAATCGAGCCCGAAAAGCCGGAGAACTATAACACAGACGTACAGGCGAAATCAATATACAGCCAGCGCCTCAAGGCCTATGTTCAGGATAAGGCAGGCAGCCACTCGGAGCGCTGCAGCGTTAATTACAAGATTGAGATTTCTCGAGCTGTGGGTCTTGCATACATATTGACTTAGTGTTGCTGACGAGACGTTAGTTCTTGGGAGATACATTTTACCTACCGCACAACCTCGATTTCCGTGGACGGGCGTACCCAATTCCCCCTCATTTGAGCCACATCGGTGATGACCTGGCCCGCGGTCTCTTAATGTTCGCAGAAGCAAAACCCCTCGGCGAGCGTGGTTTGCGTTGGCTCAAGATTCATCTTGCCAACTTGTACGGATATGACAAGGGCAATTTCGAAGAACGTGCGGCATTTGCAATGAACCACCTTGATGAAGTATACGACAGTGCTGAGGATCCTTTGGGGGTATGTCAACCTCCTCATCTCGGCTACTTTTTCTGATTTTGTGGACAGGGTCGGCGTTGGTGGACCAAAGCAGATGATCCATGGCAGTGTCTTGCTACTTGCATGGAGCTCCGTGCTGCTCTGGAATCAGAAGATCCTCATGCATACAGGTCAGCCCTTCCCGTTCACCAGGACGGCACATGTAATGGTCTACAACATTACGCTGCCCTTGGAGGTGATGGCAAAGGTGCTATACAGGTCAACTTGGCAGTCACCGACCGGCCGTCGGATGTGTACACATATGTTGCCAACATGGTCGAAAATTTCGTACAGAGAGATGCTGGTAATGGCAACGAGGTTGCACAGCTCCTCTTGGGTAAAATTTCTCGTAAAGTGGTCAAACAAACGGTGTGTGCCCTGCGCTCCCCGAGATGTTGGGTACATTGGATGTTGATCGTAATCGAAGGTCATGACGACCGTGTACGGTGTCACCTATGTCGGGGCTCGCGACCAGATCGAAAGGCAGCTAAAAGATAGGGGGGACATAGCTGAAGAACTCTGTTGGTCAGCTTCTGCCTACCTTGCAAAGAATGTCCTTAGTTGCATCGGTGATCTCTTCTCGGGTGCTAAAGCCATCCAGAATTGGCTCAACCTCTGCGCCAAACTCATCACCAAAGGTATTCCCAAAGAGCGTCTCCTGGAGATATGCAACCCCCAACATCCCAAGGCCAAAGCAGAGACGATGGAGGCCCGCATACGGAAGGAACAGATGACGACGATGGTATGGACGACGCCGCTGGGATTGCCGATCGTGCAGCCTTATCGCAAAACGAAGCGCAAGCAGATCATGACGTCCTTGCAGACAGTTTACATTTCGGATCCCAGCGCACCTGCCTCTGTCAATAGCATGAAGCAGGCTTCCGCATTCCCACCTAACTTCATTCACTCCCTAGACGCCACGCATATGATGTTGACCGCACTGGAATGCAAGGTGAGTGGGTTGTCGGATGTCGTGAATGACAGACGACTGATGACCATCCAAAGACTCGGGATGTCACCTTTGCATCTGTGCACGATTCATACTGGACGCATGCATCTTGTATTGATAAGATGTCGGAGATCATCCGAGACACGTTCATCGCCCTTCACTCCTCCGACATACTCCGTAGACTCGAAGCCGAGGTGAGCGTACCCCACTGCCTATTCTCCAAGGTACTCACCCCTCACATCCGACTCCATGCGCGTGACAGTTTCGGGAGCGCTATGCGGACCACTTTGTGCCCTTGTCGGCGATTCGCAAGGGAATGATTCTAAAGGAGCTCTTGAATGCGGGCTGCCGCATTTCGGTATCCAAGGATGTGGCTGCAGAGTTCAAGCAAGAGAACGAAGCGGTTGGTAACTTGTTCGACGTCACAGACCCCGAGGCGAGCTCGATCTCGACCATCACTGTGGACGGCGACGATGAGGCCGCCATAACCGAGGAACCTATGGCATCCAGCAAGCGAAATCGAGGCCGTCCACGAGGTTCTGTCCGGAAGTACATCGAAGTGGAATTGGAAGACGAAGCAGGCGAGGGCGAGGACATGCCGGACGCGTTCAAGAACAAGTTCATCAGACTGTCGCACCTGATCCCGCCGCATCCGGAAAAGGGCACGTTCGACGTGGAGACGATCCGAAAGTCGATATACTTCTTTTCATAGAAGTTGACTACCATTCTTCGGCTCTTCTCGAGCGGTACCGTCCCTCGTCGCGCCATCTGTTCTGTCGTTTTGCTTTCGACATACTTTGCATTCCCCTTTTCTTTCAACGACACCTACCATTACAACACACCACACGCATATCTATCCATATTGTAACTTAAGTACTCATCCCCAGTGCTACATGTGGCACCGTACATACATGGACCACAGACTGTCGGTCGCCTCTCGATGCCGAGCAGTTTTAAGGCAAAACGAGTTGGCTCATGGCACGTTCACAGATGGCCAACAACATATTTTGACAGACTGCGTCGATGGCAAGCTTGGAACCAGTTACGTTGCAGTGAACATGATCATCAAGGGTATGGCTGTTCAACTGTTCGCCCGGGCTAGAGTTCGAGACGTGTCCACTAAGCGACACAGATCGAACGAGTTTCCCAATCCGAATGAGCAGAGCCTCCTTGAGCAGTTCGGATGTCCCGCCTGGGCTTTTGGTCCTGCCGTGACCCCCAGTTGGCGGCGCTGGTGTGATACACAGGTTGAGCGTGCTCGCGAGGAACCAGCCTGCATCCCTCGTCGCGAGCGTCCGGACGCGCCCCGCTCTCGTGCCAGTGAGTCTTTCCAACCATTTTGTGCGCGACTCGGGTACAGAATGTTGCTGCCTTAGGGATTGGAGCTGGAGTTGAGGCTGAGAGTGTGGGTCAGATTGTGTTTGAGACGGTACAGAAAGCGGGATTGTGGTTGGTGTTGGTGTCGACGGCGGCGGTAGTGGTGGTTCCGGTGATGTGGCCGGTTGTTGTTGAGAGGGCAGAGAGCACGCGCTTGAAGGGAGAGGGGGAGGGACTGAGTACAATGCCTCGAGTTCGCGGATCGTCTCGAGGCCGAGTCGGTCCCTGACAGTGCCTGCGACATTGCTGCCCCCACGCCCGTCTGAACAAGGACTGATAACGGGAGGCAAAGCATCCAGCGCCTCGAGTGACGTACCAATGAGTGTGAACACGTCTGTGCGTACGTCGGTCTTCTTCGTAGGGCCAACGGGGACGGAGGCGGCACTCTTGCTCTTGCTCTTGCCCCTTCCTTTTCCGACGAACGACTGACTGACCTTGTTCTTGCTCTTGTCCACTTTGAGGGGCACCGGGAGAAGGGGTGCGAGACGCGCGGAGCAGAGCGGAACAATGGCACGTAAAAGGGCCAGGAGGACGCGCTCGAGAAGGTGGTCAATGACCTTGTCGACGTATAAGTACGCATCAGTGGAGGGAAGAGTAGTGGTATGTAGGCGTCGGCGCTGACGTATTGACTTTGTGCTGTCCTGGGCGCTGTGGACCAGAGTTTGCAAGGCCGTCCGGAGGATGTACATAAGGAAAGGAGATGTCAGTGCGATGCGTGTGCTGTTTATGTACTCTGGTTTGACTTGACAGGGTGCGCCGAGCACAGATCCGGATGGTGGTTCCGGGCTCGAATTGGAGGGGGAGAACAAGAAGACATGGATCGTCTCGAACGCGCGGAGAATCGCGTCTGTGAGACGTGACGCGTACGAAACAAGGTCCGTATTGGGAGAAGCGAAGGCACCTTTGAGAGAGGCATAAGCTGTAATAAGCGATGGCGATGATGGATATTGGGACGACAGGTAGCGCGACCAGTCTATACGACACAAAACCAGCATATATACGCGTTCGTAGTCGGTTTAAGTGAGCTTACCGGCACAATTTTGGTCCCAGCTCCACTCCGGATCGTGTTGATCCTTGGTGGGGTTCCTTTTGCTTTTTTTCTTGGGAGGCGGTGCGTCCGAGGTCGAAGCTACTTGGGACAGGTCGGCGGGGAGTTTCGAGAGCACTAGAGCGTGTTTGATGCCTGTAAGAGTGAGCGGGGATGTATAATCGACACGTACATTCTTGATCGGCGTCGCGCTGAGCTTTGAGAGTTGCGAGCTGTTTTTCGAGTTCAAGTGCGTATGTTCGCCATTCTTGACCATCGTTGTGCCTGGTCGCAACTGGAAACCGGGACCGGAGATCTAACAGGTAGGCTGCGTGGGGGAGATCGTTTCCGCGTGTCGGGTTGGATACCGCTGCACTTACATAGGGTCGACTGATCTCTGGGCTTGTGTTTTAGGGCTGCGAGAGCCTGTGTCAAAGGTCAGGTCATATGCCAGAAAAAATAAAGTCATTGCGTACGATGGCTACCCGAATGACACAGCGAGCGTCGGACTGAGACATTCCACACCGGGTTGAAGCACTCGATTCTCAATCAAGCTAGTTATATGCAAAGTGGAACACTATAGCATTGAAGCACAAACAACATGAACGTTTGGATGGAAACTGCTAATGAAACATGGGCAGGTAGAGGCCACATTGTTACTTGGACTCTACTTCCTTCACCTTAGTCTCGAGCTCGGCCTGTAAACGTTCTTTAGCACTCTTCGACCAAACTGTAAGACAGCTTTAGCTGTTAGCTAGGATTGCGACGCACAAGCTCTTTCTTCTTCTCTTCAACCTGTGCGGGCCTTTGAGTACCACTGGGTGAGGACGGCAAATGTACCATACCTGAGACTTGAGCTTTCGCAGCAGCTCGGCCTCGTGTCGCCGTACATATTCCTCTGTGGCAAGTCAAACCTCTGCAATACGCCGGTCAGCAATGCTCACCTTCATGAGCCCTCTCCTTCTTTCTGGAAAAATTGGTTATTGTCGGGGCCAGGTGCAGACTATCAGGGTAACACTCACCCAAATTCCCTGCTTTGCGCAACACTGCCCTCCCTTATGCTCGAAGTATACGCTCTCAAGAGAGCGGCGCGACTAGCAAGGGTGGCGGGTACTCGGCGAGTAGCAACAGAAAGCATTGTAAGTGTCATTGGATTGAACTCGACACCGACCGGAGAGAAGTGCGTGACACCAAATTAAGCTGTCACACTCGGTCACGCCACACATCTTCTAGTTCTCTTCCAGCCATGTCCTCGGTGCGTTTCCTCACGCAGGTGGTTAGTTCACTGTTCCCTGTCGTTGTATTCGTCGTGGTCATAAATTTTCTCGTTTATAGCCCCGATGCGCACGCAGTACAAGAGCCTTTGCGTCCTCGGCTACCCGTAGAGGTATCCTTTCCGTATTTCGCCGACCCAACATTTCACTCACGCGTTTCCCCCGCACCAGACCTCGTCCAGGACCTGTACATCAGGGAAATCAAATCCTATAAATTACCTATTGTTGTGCGTGTACAGCCCGTTGTTCATCTCCTTTCTCTGACTTGGAATTGTGACCTCGTAGGCCAAGGATGCCCACCTCGGAAACGTGAAAGTATTCACTGCACCCGCCGCACCCAAGCCCCCAGTACTCCCTGCAGACCTCGCAGCTGAGCTCGCCGCATATGATGCTGCGGAACCAACAAAAGTAGAAGTTGAGGCTGTCAAACCCACTGGTCTCGCGGGAGAGGAAGTTGGAGCTGGCGCAGAGGCGTTCTTAGCCTTCTTGGAAGCAGATGCAAAGCCTGTAGAGGCGCACCACTGATGTTTGCACACTAGACCAAGATACCGTCGACCGTTTTCGCAATAGATGCGCTCATGCGTTGTTTCCGTGATCGTGTTTATTGCGGTACTACTAGGGATGTATAGTAAGACATGATCCCCATTTATTGACATTCCTGACATGTCTGTGTGCGTGGGGGTCCTGAATGTTGTTGGTAACATCTTCATTCTGCTATTGGTAACAAGCGAACTAACTACGGATGTCAGACTGTTGAATCAGCACCCAACACTGACCACGGACAGCAGCCGCTATTTCTCCATGATCAGCCAATGGTGATCGTGTGTGACCATCTGACGCTATTCCTGCCAGATGGAGTGTCCCATTGTATGAGTTCCCAGATGTGGCTCCTTGCCAATCGTGATGCTCTGTCCGATTTTTTTCCAGTTCAAGGCGACCTTTTCCTCACCATAGTTCCCCAGTCGTCGGCGACATGCATTTGTGGCTAGCAGTGAGGCCTCGAGGACCAGCTTACTTTACTGCAGAGTGTACACCATCCCACTCCCAAAAGGTAACGCAACGACCATGGATCATTTTCTGTCGTACCATGAACTTCCTCATGGTCATTCATGCTTTCGTCTGCTCATATCTGCAGACTATGCCGGACATGGCGTGATCATACAGATTGACTTCCTCGCCGACGTCTTGACTACCTTGTTGAGTCATCAATAATTTATGGCAACTCGCTGCCTATGCTTTAATTGCAAGTCATTGGAAACACGCTGGTCGGGCTAATTTCTTCGGTGCTAACCTGGCTCCACTTGTCACAGGAGAAGTTCGACTGAGAAGCCTCGTATCTGACGCCTTATATGACGCAGTAGCAGAGCGGCGTGTCTCGAGTCCCGGCAGTCGCGAATGCCACGCTGTGCCCCATTAATGAATTTTTATGCTGTTGGGTATGTTCCTAATTCTTTGCATAGTTAACCTCTCCCGTCGTCGTAGGTCCATGCGAAAACTTTTTCATTACCAGCGGTCGAGATGGTAATGAATGGCAAGCCAAAGGATCGTTTTGCTGTAGGCGAAAGTTGACAACCTGATGCATCGGGAAACGAAGTGCTTTCCTACAAACACGCCTCTTGATATGTGGATCCCTTTTCCCCCTCGCGCAATTTAGTTGGGTCGTGACTTTGTTCAGCATCTGCGTATGTCCCACGTTTAGCCTCTGGAGTATGCTTATTGATGATATTAAGCATAGAACGCTTCGCGAAAAGGTAGATCTCAATAGAACATTCCCAGATAATCTTCGCTAGCCGGCTGGGCATCGGAGTGATCAAGTCTGGGGATCAACCTGCCCCCTGGCTTCATCCCCTTCGGTGACTACTACCTAGCATAGAGTAGTTAAAAGCAGTTAAACATCACTATCACACAGCACTGTCCTGCAGCTGTATCTTTTCGACGTGATGTATCCGTACGTACCACACAGTTGGCTCTTTTCGCTCCTGGAAATTTCATTACTTCACTCTCGGTAGCCTTCTTGAATGTTATTCGACATTGGTATCGTACAGGGGTGATAGATCATTCCCAATCGTCCTGCCAACGAATGCAGCCGGTGGATAAACTGTGGTCCCTGTGCACGTATCCCAAGCACCGGGTATACCTTTCGTAGGCGCTGTCCCCATTTGCCCTCAATCTCGCGGTGATGGAAACCCTGGCACGTCGTCCGTTCGTAATCCACAAATCGCCACTTGGGCCAAGTTCAGCGGCACCAACCTGTATACAATGATCGGGGAATTCTTGTGAGCGATGTTATCCGCCCATGTGGACACGCCAGCGCAGCTACCACCCCCGGATGGTGACTGGACAATATAGCCGTACAACCGACTGATGTCACCAAATGGTGACGGACTAGCTTACCTGGACGTGGAGAGAACTATCAAGGCTATGGAAGAAGATGGAAAGGGCATGGTCCATGATGGAAAGACTGGGCGGAAGGACTGCACTTTCCAATGTATTGCATTGGACGAGAGTGTAAGAGTATTCTCTTTCACCTCACGACAGACCCGTGCAAAAAGGAGAGATGACGGACCTCGACCTTACCAATTCGACTAGATTAAAATGCCCCTGAGGGTAGAACTGTGATCCATTGCAACAAGAGAGTGCTTGCTCGTCGGGTTCGGACATTGGAAAAGCGCAAAAGGCATCAGTCAATCGTCAACGCGTTAACATCAAGTCACTGCCCTCCTTGGTCTTCCGAACCGCGAGTATGCGGTACGTCTCCCGGGGCCTTTCCGTGTTATAGACATTGAACACCAAGGGTAGAGAGTACGAGCATTGCACGTTAGCACCACGAAGCAGCTGTTATGGAGGATGTGATGAGAAGTGGCTCTCCCTTAATTGCATGGTTGGTAGGTTGGAGAGTCTGGTGGGGCTCTAGGCTTGAGCCGGCAGCTAGCACCCCGTATCTGCGGAGGCAACGACGCTCCTGCAGGAGTCAGTGTCGACGGAGTCAAGATGCGTAAAGACATTGCAATGCTACGTACAAGCCTTGGCACTTGCTCATTCCCCCGTAATACCTTTGACAGATATGAAACTCTGTCATAACAGCCGCCTCATTAATGCTTTACAATGCTCACCAAGTAGCTGCTCCCAGGATGTCAACGGGATATCATCATCATCATTTCAGTCTTAGAATCCATACATACCCGTGAATGTTACAAACTAGTCGTTTTCTTCTATCACCTGCATGTTGTCGGCGTTCCCCCTCTTGAGGATTGCATGACAGATACACAATATCATGTGCCAAATTAAGAGAATGTGTATAAAGCTATTCAGTCCATCCGGGGACCAGGTGTCCAAAACTGGCGCCGAGACAACGAGAAGATAAGAGGCATACGTAGGTTCAAGTAGATATCGTGATAAATTGTACTCGTCCGGTATCGTTAGCGTGTATGATGGTACGGGCATCTTTGGGGAAGGATATCAGGATTACGCGTGTTACTCTGACAATACCCGCTCCAGCACTTCCGTACTAGCGCGTTCCTGTCAGTTTCGGCGGAATCTGGTGAAAAAGCCGGGCTTGTAATTAGGCGTGGAGTTTGTAGCGCCGGACATGCGACCACGTCGCCGCCCACAGCACACAGTGAGGCCGGCCAAAAAGAGCAGGACAACAGAGGTAAAAGTGAGCCAGAAACCTTGGCGAAATGCGCATGAGCAGATTGCTGCAAATCGTGAAGAGATGGACGTACCCGGTCCGGTAATGGTATTGCCACCGAAGCCGAGGTTATCCATCTGATTCTTGAAGTAGGCATAGAGGGCAATGTCGATAGCAAATGCGATAAGGGCGAGGGTGGCGGCGAGGAAGGAGATTAGAGAGGCGATGAGTGTGACTGCAATGTGTTGCGAAAACGAGAAGAGCAGGGCGATAAAGGAAACGCCACACGCTGTATCGAGGAATACCCACAACAGAGGTAACACGTGGTTACGGCCCGGGAAGACGAGATGGGGCTGAAAGAAGAACGTACCGACAGGATGAACGGCGAGGCCGCGGGTCCAAGAGGACCCAACGGTGATCGAGTTATTAGCGCCGTTCTGGATGGTCACCGAATAACCATGGTCTGTGTTAGATATGAGCGGCAAGTCGGCGAGGCGCTGGCAAGGGACGGCGAACCGGTACTGCTGCAGGCCATGTTTCCTTTGAGGTCGGTATAGCAGTAACTCCTGTATATGGATAAGGGAAGAATGGCCCAGGTCAATCAGGGAGAGGACATACCAAATACCCAACTAGGGAAACACATGGCCGAACTGCGTCAATGGCTGAGGCAGAGAACTGATGGGGTTAACTCACCCTCAATTGGGTTAGTGGCTGATCTCCAGTCACCCTAACAGTTCCGTTCGTGTGTACGCGAGTGATGTCCATCGCAGTCAGGTAGGGTAGCGAGATGGAGACAATAAAGAGGAGCACAAAGGCAGAGAAGAGAAAGAAGACGGCTGGTACACAGAAGATGCGCGACATGATGATGGCGTTCGTCGTCGCCGAGAGCGTCGTGGGGGAAGGGGAAGAAGGCAAACGGAAGACACAGTGGCTTTTATTATGCAATGTCGGCCCCATTGACCAAACCTGGAAATGCTCCAAGGTCACACACAGCCTCGCGGCAAGTACGTATTCGGGCTTGGATGTGCCCTTTTTTCGGGGAAAGCTTCTTTGCTCGAGTGCCTCCTCCAGGAAAACTAGTACAGTCTCATCTTCCCGTTGCTAGCATCTCGCTCCATGGCTTGCTCCGAGACTGGAAGATCGAGGCGGCAGACGCCATCTGGGTGGGCCAAGAGATGACATGACACCCTGGGTCCATTGCGAATTCTCCTGGACAGGGGACAGCCCTGAGAGGCTACCGCAAGTTGTCCTGGTATGCTGCGAACCTTGACAGGTCTCACCGTTGTCGCACATCACTGCGATTCTAGCAGTGGCTAAAAGCACCACCAAGCGTTGAATATCGTTGGTTGTCGAGAGCGCCCCACAGGTCTGGTCGATGATTCATTCCAGAAAACTGTGTCATGGGGCCTTCCCCGATCTCGAGGACGTCATCTTTTCGCCTTTGCCAAGACGATTTCTTGTTCTCCTTCTGCAATAGAATATATAGATGCACACATCAAGTAACCATTGTCGTTCAGGGATGCTGCAAGACTCATTGGCTCGCTCATATGCGAGATACAGATACAGATACAGATACACCTTCGCTTTCCCAAACACATATTGTGATCCAACCACAAACGACTCCTGCTCAACTGACGCACCCAATAAAGCCAGCAGTCCACATGTGTGACGTCGGGTGCCAGTGACAGTTCTGATTCGGAGTTATATCTGGGCGAACGATAGGCTCCAAAAGCGCGTTTCGATCACGTGGCGCGGTGTCGAATAACGGCGACTCGAGGTAAGCGGGGCTTGTCCTTTAACTCAGCGACAGCTCTGGGCTTCGCCCACCGTTATTCTCTTCGCGACGCAGAAAGGAAGGACTGGATTTACTTCTCCACTGCGCTGAAGCATAGTGATGTGCAGGTCGAATGACTCTAGGTTGGGTGGTTTCACTCGCTTGGATGCAAGACCTACAACCGCATTTTCGCTCCGTCTGACCGCACACGTACTCCGTCCTTATACCAGCCTTCAGATCAGTCAGACTTGTGATATTGCAAAGTTTGGTGAGACTTCCATCGTGATCGAGGCTAGACCGGTACTGACTGTCGTGGGTCGTCGTGTTTCCAAATATGACCGGTCTAAGATGTAACTCTGATAGTATAAGAAGGCGGTTGGCCTGACCTGTCTGGACCATCCTTCTGTTGCAAGTGTTCCTCGTCCGCCAGGCCGGTGTTTTCGGTCCGCCATGCCCGCCGAACCTCGCTGCGAAGTTAATCCCTTTGAATCGCCCATCAAGGCTTCTGTTCCATTGGCGGCGACGTCGGACACCAAGACTCAACAACCCGACGTTCTTGCCACTGCGGACCTTTTGCTCGAACAACTAAAGGAACTCGAGAACCTCTGTTCCACCGTCGAGGAGCGTGTCCAGCGTAAGCGCCAAGCCCTGAAGGAACTCGAGTACCTCATCTTGGGCTCGGATGCCGCCGACGGGTCACCACGTAGCCCCGCTTGCCCCGCGAACACGCCAATCAGCTCTCGCTTGCATCCTGTCTCCCCGCGCCTTCGCGGACTCTTTGATCTACGTGGACCAGGGCAGCTGAACCTTGACGCGATGCAGAGCTGCCTGGACTATTCCCCGGAAACGCATATAGAAGATAACCTCTCCGCACGCGAGGGTGTTGGACATTCGGAGGAGTGGGTCGATGAAGAAGAAGAAGCGCTGATCTCCCCGTTCGACGACAAGTACGCACTTGAGCAGAGCTCGCGAAATGTGGAGAAAGACTTGCCTGCGATACCGTGGGCAGCCAGTGAGGCCTTGGAATCAAAGATCCCAAGGAAGGTTCATGTTCGGAGACAAATTTCGACATCGACATCGAGGTCGATAGATCGACCATCTGGTACGGCGACGGGAAGTGCCCTGCACCGGCGTCGCCCTAGTGTACGCAACGTTAAGGCTACAAACATTGCCCCGGATCTCACATCCAAGATGATGCGCCGGGGTTCGTGGAAACGGAGCATCATGGGGAATATGAAGACGAGAGGTGGAGCAAAGGTCTCATCTGCCACCGAGAACATGAGTGCTGTGAAAGACAGTGCTCGTAGGAAGGAAAAGAGGAAGGGGCTGTGGTCAATCTATTCGGTGTGTTCGGACCTTGGTCTGCATCACGCCGCTTGAGCGACGCGTGAGATTGTCCTCCGTCTCGAATGATAGATAAGTGTCTGTATGTAGTAAATACTTTGCGGTCCCATTGTCCATCGGTCTATCTTGACCGCACACTCCGAACATCCGAGGAGGCGGGTATGAGGCTACGAGCGTGCCTGTGTAGAGCTTCCGAGTGCCATTGGACCATCACAAAGCCCACGGCCAACGAGGCTACGTCTTTGATCATCTTATCCAATAATTGCTACCCATCAACCCGTGACAATAAACGTGGTGCCAGACTCAGCCTAATTATCCGCCCAGGCCTGATCATCAAAGCTGACGGGGCGTGAACGCGTGAACGCTAATAACCATGTACACGGCGATATCCTTCAAGAAACCGAACATTGGTGGGTACCAGAATAATATAGGCCAGTTGCACGCTTACTAGTAGCTCTTGGGACCTTGGTACATTACCCACCGAACCTTTCCAGCCCGTCCTTGGCAGGTAATTCCACAATCCGCCCTACAGAGTACCCTAGATGTCTCAATGCCGTGGACACTGGACAGCGTCTGATACTCGCACTTTCCCGATATTATTTATTAATAACCTTGCTCTAGATGAGATAGTGGACACAGACCTTGGCAAATTGCACACGCGCCGGTGGCACAACTCTAGCTGATAGCCGAGTGATGGAATGGAACCAGCCAAGCGCGACCAATCCCGACGCACTACCCATCTTACAGAAGTCGCGTATCCTTTCCCTGTGCTGTCCTCCTTCAACTTCTTCAGGATGCCAGCCAAGTGATTGCCGAGGGTTACCGAGTGTCATGACTGATCATGACCACTTTTCGACTACCTGAAGTTCATAGCCTCGCTGTAGCCATCTCACACGTCGGGGAGCAGTTTACTCCCCGCCTGCTTCAGGAAGAGCTTGTGAGGTAACTTGTCCATGTGCCGGGTTTAGCCTGATCACATGGCTGCCGGTTCCAGTGTTATTTTTACGGTGCGCACATTGATTATCAACGGGCTGTGTAGTGCCCATGGCGCAGCACAGTATCCCCGCGCTCCACAGTATCATTTGGTAGAGTCATCAGCACTTAATTGCCGGGAGATAAGCCGCACAAGCCTCCGTCAACTTGAATACCCCCCGTGTACATATATACTTACTCTGTGAAGGCCCAGCCAAGCCCTCTTCCAATAGCTCAATACCAACAATGGAGTATGTAATTTCTGGAACCTGTACACTATCCACTTTCTAAATTTCTAGGCTTCATCAGCAATGGACCCTTTGTATGTGCCTACCATGCATCTATATTAGTTCTGACCACACAATACACAGGTCATTGGATACACACTCTGCTTTGGACTTATGGGAGCCCTTGCTGTCCAGTCTTGTTGGTATCCTATTATGTGTTTGCATGCATTATGGGCTCACTGTTTCAGATATTTATTTTACTAGGTTCACAGATGATCAGAAAGCCATCAAGACACTAGGTGATTGCAATGGTTACTCCTCATGGGGCTGCAACTAACCATTCTCCAGTGACAGTTGTTCTTCTACTGGAAACATTGATGACTGCACTTGTATTTTCTGGATTTTGGTTAGCAGTGGCCTCTTGGTCTCCTGTTCCACAAGGAGCATCTTTTTGGTCTCTTGCTCCACAGGGGACACAGTCTTCATTCCTGGTTTTAGCAGTTATTGCTGGACTGGGTAAGTGGCAGATTGGTCCAGACAAACCAGTTGCTAATTGAAAGAAGTGACCACATTGACTCAGGGCTTCTATTGTTGGAGATTAGTGGCTCTTCAAAAATACCACCTGTTCACACTTCTTATCATGATGGTGATTCAAGATCTCCCGAGTTATGTAGGGTTGCATCAAGGGCACTAAGTCAGCTACTTTGTAGATTTCTTTATTTCAATTTGCTGCTAGCATCTATTTTGGTTACACGGTAAGCCAGACTTACTCTGTAGTCACCACACCCCTACAGGTCTGTTGCAGAATGATTTCGTACCTGGAATAGCATATGCACATGTCTCAAAGTCCTTATATCAAGCAATGCCTGGTGCCCCCCTATGGCTGGTGGTGAGTTCGCATATTCGCATTGAGTCATCTCGAACCCAGATATCTGGCAGCTCTGGCTTGGGAGTAGCCTTGTGTGTGATTTGGCAATCACAATCTGCATGATAATAAGTGTGCGCTTGCTTGTGCTCTCTTTTCTGGGCTCATTTCCCATGTTCCACAGCTCCGTCCTTCCAAATCTCGCTTCAGCAGCAACAAGTCTGTCCTGGTCAGATTAACAAGGTTGACAATAGAGACCGGTCTTGTGACAACCGTGGCCTCACTCCTGGAGCTGGTCCTTGGAATACTTTATCCTGACAGTTGGTATCATGTCGCCGTGTGAGTCTTCCTCGATATGCTAACAGTGTCTTGCTGATACCTGGCCAGGTTCTACGCCATATCAAAACTGTGCGCTATCAACATTTGACCATCATCATCAATGCTAATACACATACAGCTATGCGAACTGTCTACTAGCATCCTTGAACTTCCGGCTTGTCCTCCGGAGCAAATCTGATCCAAGTCAGACTGCCATCGTCTGGGATGACGAGGGATCGAATATTCAACCAGGAAAGCCGTTTTACCAGCAATCGCACATTGTGCAAATCCAGGCCCGGGTAGAACCCAACGTAGTAATATGTATTGGGCCGAACGAGGCGCGTCCTTGCATCAAATTCCAGTCATTCTTTGATTCATGTAGGTTTGTGCAGACTAGTACTGATCCGAGGAAGAATAGTTTTGTAGAGTCAGGCATGTGAGGTTCGTCAATTCGATCTCACAAATGAGCCCGCGGAATTGATTTGCTCTGATGTACGAATTTCCTGATAGGCCAACACAGGTATAATCTGGGATGACGCCAATGCAGTCAGGAGCTCTATCCGAGTATATATTCACGGTACTAGAATACTACGAGCTGAGGAATTTGAGAGATAAGATTGTACACAATTACGGTAGCTGATCGTGGCTCGTTGCATCATTGAGCCCCCGAACTGTGAATGGGATTGCTAGGTGAATGAAAACACGCCGTGATCTGCGACAGCTACCTCCATAGAGTGCATTCTCCCCCGCTGTGTTGTGTTTCGTGTTTTTATGCTGTCGCCATGATCGATAAAGGTACCATACATAATCGCTCAGCCTGTCGGGCCGAGTCAACAACCCCGCCTTTGGATCCGCGAAGTCTTTGGAAGGCTCTGACCGATGTTGCTCCACGATGTCGCCAGAGCAAATTAGGAGCGGATCGATCCCGGCAGGTTTGCAAGCAGAGTCGTCGAAACTGACGTCCGCCATCGGCAAATGAATGGCGAGTACTAGTACTCAACGTCAACCTTGGACCGCGACGACCGTCCGTGCTTATGTGAATGAACAACCATCCATTTGTCTCAATGATACAAAATAATCTGGAGTGCTTTCCGTTTGCAGCACCATTCGTTCCTGTAACACGAATCGTCCGTCTGTTCGTCATGTAAGCACAGCGTGCATCACGAGAGGTGATAAATGATAATGGAACACTCATTGGTCCTCTATGAAGTCTTTTCCGTAATGGATAACATCATCACATCACAGCCGTGCTAACGAAGAAAGTGAGCCACATCCCAGCTAATGCAGATTGCAACCATATTTGGGACATCATGGTAGCAGCCCAATCTTGGCCCCGTGCCACAGTAGGGTTAACCGGCAGGAAAGCGATCTCGGGGACATCTATGAGCCGAACATAATCAAAAAGCTCCAAGTCTATCAGCACCATTAGTATATGTGGCTAGCCATCGAGGGTCAAAGTACACCAGATCATTCTCATCAACGTCTGTACATATTGCTCACCATTCGGGTATCTTGGGAAGGACCAGCAGTACCCTCCAGATATTGATATTTCCAGTGAACGACGGATGACTTCAAAGAGTAGAACGGCTCAATCTCTGCGCCGACGACAAAAGACATCGTCCAGTGAATACTATTACGTAGTTGATCGAGATGGGATGAGTCAGAACAGATGTCACACTCAGCGCTACTGGGCCTGTGAGAGTCTAGATACGAGTGTGTTTGTGTCAGCTAAGCGTTTTTTCTCTCTAGCATATATAATCCTAGTATCCTCGTTTTGGCTCTTGAAGGCATCCATAGCTTCCGTCGCTAGGTCTGTATTACGGAACTGGATAAAAGCTTGTATCCGTCGCTCGGCCTTGTTTCCGACTACGCAAAAGACAAGTTCTCAATACCCATAGCCAAGGCAAAGAAAAGATGCGACTGACTGAACCGCACCGCGCGGATATTATCTGCAGAACTGCCGAACATTGTCCGTAGCTCGACTTCCGATTCCCCTTGGAAGTCGGGTATCATGAGCGTACGGGAGGGCTCGGCGGGATTCGACGCATCCCTCGTCTTCTGCGCGTGCTTCACAGAGATCCTTCTATCCAGCACAAAGATAGGATCTGCTGTGCTCGTCTCGACAAAGCTAACAGCATCTGCGACCGATTCAAAGCGGACGAAACAAACGCCTCGAGGCAGACCACTCTTCGTGGTAACTGACGAGGTATGATCAGCTTCACCACGCATGACATTTTCAGAGGGGAAACACACGCAGTTTGACGGACACGACTTTGCCAAACTCTGAGAATGCGTCCTCGAGTTCTTTCGCGGTTACCTCAAAGGGAATGTTTGCGATATAACATGTTCCCGAAGGCAGGGGAGAGGTCTCTATCTTGTCCTGGTCTTCAGCAGGGAATGCTGGTGCAACCGAGAACCGTCGTGAAATTGTGCATGATGGCACTGGACACCGTGGAGGCTGAACAAGACGCAAAGTACTCAACGAACGCAAGCATAGGCGCGTCGCCAGTGTTGTTGACCATCTGACGGGACTTGAGCGAGTCAACAAAGACCTGCAGATCATGACGGAGCAAAAGAAACTGCTAACACTTTAATGTCACATCTTTTCGTCGTCACACCGGTGTCACAAACGGAAAACATTACATAATTTCAACAACAGGAAGCTTGTAGTCGTGAAATGTGCCCAGCACCGTCCATTGTCATAGCCGCTTCAAGGCCTTCTTTCGCTTTTCCACACCGACTGCACCCGACGCTGCTGCTCTCTTTACGGCCTTTGGTGCTGTGCTAAGGGTGCCTACGTTCGAATCGGCAGTGGCTAGTGGGGAAGGTGACATTACGCGATCTCTGCTGTCCTTACTCGCCCAAGATGTCGACGAATGAGATGAATGAAGCGTGTTTTCGGGAGACGACTTTAACGGTTGTGAGGGCGACATTGGCGGGACGGTTTTCCGCGTTGAAGAGGTCGACGGTATTGTGATCGCCTGGGCAGGTTCTGGTGCACTTGGAGTGGCAGAGGGTAGCGCAGCGCTAGCCTCCGAATCATTCGCACCTGCAGGTTGGAATTCTGGAGGCGTTGTCCGCGGGGTGGCGTGCACGCTCGTAATAAGCTTCGCGCGCGAGGAGTAGCTATCATAGTCCTCTAGCAAAAGTTTCCCAGCTTCCTCGTCCAGCGCGGACTCAGGGTTCGGGTAGATGAGAAGGCATTTCACAGTTACTAGAATATAGCCAATGCCGTAGCTCGACTTCCAATCCTTCTTTAGAGTGTTTACACAAATTTCACCCGCAGAAGATACGTTTGGGTGGAATATCTTGGTAGCAAACCAGCCTGCAAGACACGTCAGAAAATGAGAGCAAAGCACAATGTGAGGACACAGACATCTCGGGGGAGCAGCTGGGAATTCTTCTGTGAATTTGAACCGTACTCGAAAGTACCCTCCTGCATACGGCGTACCCTCTAGCCACAGGCGATACACGCTCAGTGCAAGTAAAAAAACGTGTAAACGTATCCCCTTACCAGGTCCCTCGATTATTCCGGTAACATCAAGTATGTTCTCCTCGCTCGTGACGATACGAATCCCTTCTGGAGGACTGTTTTTTAGTTCTGAAATTTCGCGCATCAAGCGGCGCATTGTAGTTGATGTTACAGACTACGACACAGACACACGTAAGTAAACCATAAACAACCAATATGAAGGCGCAGTACGACATACCATGTTGCGGTGGTTTGATAGTCGGAACGAGTTGAAGTTTGGTCAGGTGGCTGACTGGTAGCAGTTCGAAAAAGGCTAGTGTTTCAAACCCCGCGCTCCTGTCTCGGTCACGTGTGCTAAAGTCAATCACGTGAAAACCCCCTAACCTTATGCTAGCGCTGCAAAATCTCAACGCCGATGACCATTTTGCCTTGGAGAAAATAGATGTGTATAGATCGTAGCAAAAAATTGTCGTTAGTCCGCTAGTGCAGCTAAATAACTCTAAATTTGATACCATCAGACCAGTAACGGGGGAACCAAACACGTAGACGAACGTACCTCTCGTTCCTGCAAAAACTCTAGGTAGGTCAAGGCGACAGCAATCCAGAAACTCGTGTCCACACCCAAGATCCTTTCCTCTGCGCGGTCAATCTCTAACAACCCCGTCACAGAACCAAAGGTAAATATCGGTGTTCTGTCGTGAAATATGAGTAGCGGCGAGGGTATAAGTTGCGAGAGTCCTTGCGAGGATGGACAAGCCACCTGCGGGACATTGCCTGGTCTGTCCAGCGCACAGAGCGTGAAAGAAGCAGAGTGAGAAGGTTTATGGTTCTGGAAGAGGGAGACAGCACGTGTAAAAAGTGACCTCTGTTCACCAGGTTGTGGACCAGGCGTATGTGGGGACGAATGAGGTGCGAGAAGAAATTGTGTGATCCTTGTGGGTGTCACTTTTGACGCTTTCTCCAAGATTCTGGCGGGAACTAATCCGATCGCGTCGATTTTTGCGCCAGTTGAGGGTGCCGGAGGCGTGACAACAGTGGATGCTTCAGAAGGGGTAGGGGGGTAGGAGTGTACGGCTGTGCTATCTGAGGCTAGGGTGTCAGTCGAAGACTTGTGATTATCAGACGCTGAAAACGCTGGCGGGGAGGGATACACGTTCGTGCGACACGAAAGGGACAAGGCCGCATCTGTGAAATTCGGCGAAGAACGGGATACAGGAAGCAGTGGGATAAATGTCCCTTGAGGGAAAGTTGGGGACCGGATGCGAATGTACCATCCTTGTTTGGGGCGGTGGATGGTCCAGCAGATAGTCGATGTTTGGTTATGCTACGACAGATTTCAGTTCCAAATTTGAGGTGAATGATGTAGAATACCCACAACGATGTGCTCAATGATCTCCTGGTCCGAGAGGAAGCGCTCCTTGTGGTCTGTGAGCCTGGGACCGGGGTGGAAACAATGAGCCATACTTTATACCATATAACTCTTGAAGAGTGTTCCTCGAGTACGTTAACTCGCAAATCAGATATCACGTCCGAGCTTACAAGGGAGGATGAACAGATTGAAGTCACGAGGAACCCTGAATGACACAAACCTTTGTACCACAAATCTGGCCAGATTGGGGTTGTGAAGATGGTGCATCTGTGAACCTGCGCCTGTCGTACACTCAAGATGCCACTATCTTAACGACGTCGGTTGGTTTTCAAACGACCAGCCGTGCCTGATGCAAGCGTTGTAGGTGACAGTTCTGAGTGGCTGTGCCGTTGCATGGATAAGATACTTAGGAAGGGAGCATCAGTAAATCCGCGAGTTCCTTTTTCAAGCTTTTACAGCTTTGCTTACTTCACCACCGCCAGCAAAATACAAGAAGCTCAGAAGCGGCGAAAGTGGCAGAAGCAAAAGCAACGTGGACAGTAAAAGCGAACGAGCACAGAAAACTTGTATATTTGTAAAAGTCAGGTTGTACTGGTATATAGGCGATCAGAGTCGCCTACTACAGACGCCGACAGACCTATGGGAGTAGGGAGGATGGCAAGGACGCGAAGCATCTTCCGACCCGGAGTGACCGAATCCTGTGGGTGGAAGCCGCGATCCGTCCCGACCAAGGGTCCGACGCCACTTACAGTAACGTCACTCGTCCAAAGACGACGCTCTGTGGCTGCACTCGTGCCTTACTTCGTCACAGAGCACCACTTTTGTCCCGCTTAAATGCCACCATCGTCTGCCTTTGGGTGGTTGTATGTCGTTCACACCATCGCTGACATTGCAGTTCGTGCGGCGCACATTAGAAGTGCGCAAGCCATCCCAAAATCGTTCAGCCAAAATGAGGCGACCATGGCAAAATCATACGGGTGCTTGACTGGACCACACAGTGTTGCGGAGACCGACGTCCGGGCCTCTTTTGATCCAGACTCTAATCTACCTGTGACCAAGGGAGTGGATGCATCTTCTGGAATATTTGGAGCGGAGGTTACTGCTGTTCGTGGGGAGTCTAGAAATCCTCAACACCCAAAAACCATCTCGTGGCGCCGGGACAGTACATTGTCTCCGAAGTTCAATGATGCCACGGAAAGTGACGTGAGTACTTTGATTTTTTTTGCCAGCCCTTACTTCCGTGTTGGGCGCGGCCACTGTCAGTAACCTAGTTGACACCGTCTTTTATTGACCAGCCTGTAGAGTCTGTTTCGGTCTTTCCTACTGTCGATACTCAGAGCGCTCAGCCTGTCGTAAGACGCAGTTTACAGTCGTCCAAAGTGCCTTCCTCTAGGATAGGCCGCTTATTCCATTACGGTGGTACGTCCGGCGTATGCTCACGTAGTAGTAGCGCTCATATAACCCCAAAAACCGTAGGCCTCGCTGCATCTCTGAGTTATGGGGCTGCCTCAGAAATCATCCGTCGGTCAACAGCTGCTTCGGGTCACGGCTCACAGGGTTCCTTGATGATGACGGAGGCTAATATTAAGCGACTGGTCTCGAAACTTTCGCGGATGAGGGGCGCTGCTCTTAAGTTGGGTCAGTTCATGAGTATACAAGGTTTGAATGTTCTCATTTCAAGCAATGACGGGGTACCTTTAATCTTCAACTAGACATGCATACACTCCCACCAGAAGTGGACATGATCTTCAGGCGAGTACAAGATAGTGCTCATTATATGCCGGATTGGCAAATGGAGGTAGTTGTGACTTCTGCTGGTCGTACGAGTCCACTCATTCAAGAACTGCAGGAAGTACTCGCATCCGCCTTGGGTGACTCTTGGGCGGACAAGTTTACTTCATTTGATCGTGTACCCTTCGCAGCCGCTTCGATTGGGCAGGTTCACAATGCAGTATTGAGAGCTTCTACTTCACCTACTGGTCAGGAAGAGCAAGTTGCCATTAAAATTCAATTCCCAAACATCGCAGATTCGATTGCTAGCGATCTCGGTTACGTCAAGTTGCTGTTGACTGCTGGGCGATTATTACCAAAGGGGTTGTTCCTGGACCGCACAGTTCAGGTAAGACCTAATGCGCATCGCATGGATACTACTCAGCGAAACCTTTTCAAGGTCATGAAGCACGAACTAGCAGATGAGTGTGATTATTCGAGAGAGGCACAATTTCTTCGGCGATATCGTTCGATGGAACTTCTTGGTCAGGATTCTCGCTTCAAAATACCTTGGGTATGGGAGGGGAGTACTGACCGTGTACTCGTCATGGAGCGCGTCGATGGTGTCAGCATCGGAGAGCGATCTGTCTCCGCGCTTCCGCAAGAAGAGCGTAACGAGGTATCGGGAACCAGTGGCATAGCCATCCCTCCGTTAACCGATATTACTAACAGATCGCAAGACGTATCATCGAACTTTGTTTGCGGGAGCTCTTGCAGTTCCGACTGATGCAGACTGACCCAAATTGGACCAACTTTTTGTGGAATTCCTCCTCTCAACAGGTCTGCATCATATCTTTGCAATTCCTATCGTAATCATAGCTTGGCAGGTCTCTCTGGTCGACTTCGGTGCTACCCGTGAATATACGAAAGAATTTATGGATGACTGGTTGCACCTTATTCAAGCCGCGGTAGCCGAAGCCCGCACCGCTTGCGTCGATTGGAGTCTCAAACTAGGCTATCTCACTGGCGAGGAGAACGAGGTCTGCGCAGGCTTTGCGACTGTGACTTATTCTGATCGTCACTTTCACGCTATGTTACAGATCATGTTGAATGCTCATGTTGACTCCATGATTCTACTCGCAACACCCTTCAGACCATCTACGCCACAACCCTTTGCGTTTGGGCCAGGTTCCTGCTGGGAGGACATCACAGGCCGGATCCGTGCAAACATTGCAACCATGCTCCAGCATAGACTTACTCCACCACCTCAGGAGACTTACAGTCTCAACAGGTCGGTTGATCGTGACATTACTGGCTGTATTCCGATCGTGCTAACTGCCTGTAAGAAAATTGAGTGGTACATTTTTGCTCGCCTCGCGACTAAACGCTGTTGTCGACACGAAAGGCCTATGGGATGATATAGTGAACAGATATCAGTTCGGCGAGTAAGGGACCCCGGTAAGTCAGCAGCGTACATCCGGGCACTGTCTACGGACCTGACAGCATACCATGATAAGATGTGGGTACCACATACGTTACTCAAACTCACCTCACAATCTGCGTGCTTAGAAAGCACAACATCCTCCCTTGAAAATTAATGTGTCTCGAGCAGCCGTCTTTAATCCCTTCGACAAAATGTTGCAACTATGACATCTCAACTCCGCCGGTTTGGTTCTATTTTTTCTCCCCAAATTCAGTGCTACCTCCTGCCAAAAAAATCCTCCCCTTGCGTTTACTTTTGATCGACATCGCCAACGCGAACGACTCCATCAACAAAAAGGCTTTTACTGGTGTCTCCATATTTCCTGCCAAACAGATTCAATACCTTTCCGAGTTCAGGGAAAGGTACATACTTGGATCGATGTGTAGTGGGGTGCTCGAGGTACCTCTATCGACTGTGCTTTCCGTGTCTCGGATATGAAACTTCGAGATTGGGGTGGAGATGATTTGGGATGGTTCTGATGGTCTATCTTTGGTCTTTGGAAGTTGCTCCATAAGTTGGCGCGCCTGAGCATCGAGCTTGGCTTCTTCCCTCTGGAGATCGCGGAGACGACGAAGGAGTTCAGGGACACGACAGACAAGGCTCGAGGCCGCCTCGCTTAGTGAGTGGCGTTGTGAGGAAGTAGCTGGAAGTAGAGGTCCAGACATGCTCAACCGTTTATCTTTGGGAGGAACGGGTATCTTGGCGGCAGTATGGTGCGGCGGCGATGGCTCCAAGTTGTTGAGTCCGATCCTGGCTGATTCTTATGTGCCGGAGTGATTGTGATACAGACTAGTCTGGGATGGGCATAACGTCGGACAACTGTCTGGTTTATTAACTCGGAGAGCATGGGGGCAGCACGAGCTGATTCCTGCATTCTTGGGCCGATTGACCGGGTCTGAACCGGTCGGGCCATCGGGGCATTATATTGAGCTAGCGTGTGTTGCGGACCTACCATGAGGTACAGGACAACTATGGGTGGCACGCGCCCGACTAGCCTTGTACCTGCAACTATACCACCAAGTCATTGACGTCAGCTACCGGCTGTACAATGGAGTAGGGCTTTAAACTGTTATCATAATGACCTTCCCGGGGTGCTGAGGGGATCTCCAGACGTTGTCGAGAATCGCCAATTGGGAGAACATGACCGAGGCGGAAAGACAGAGGACGATGAAAGTGCTTGCAGTGAGAAACAGGTATGTACTACAACACTAATCCTTGATTATGGATGCTCGACAACTTCTCATCACTCCAACTTACTCCAGAGCCCGTCTAGCGAAGCAACGGGGGGACGATTCTCAGGCGTCCTCTATTCCACCTTCCGCTACCTCCTGACCCGTAGTATCGGATGTTATTCCCCCTAAATGCCGTTCCCGTTGATCATAACAGCAATCGATACATCCTGCTGTTCTTGACGAAGCATTAACTCTTGTCCGACTTCTAGCAATTCGTTTGCCCCCTCCAACTTGCGCCTGCCTGTTTAGAAATATTGCTTCGGTGAGCACCTTTTGCCGTTGGTGGTCTGCGCATGCCGAGCGTTACTATCGTAACTCGCTGCGGGGTACGTCACCGAATATCGATCCGAATCTTCCCGTCAAGTTCCTTATCTTCCCTCACGTTCAGATAGCTCGGTAGGATATGGGGCTGACTGTTGTGGGGGTTTGGCAACTGTCTCCCGTCGTTTGTTCTTTCTGTTGTAGTACCCAGTTGCAAACGTGCCGGTCCGCCGTCGGTGGAACAATCTGAGGCTGCATGCTTGGCATGGTTGTATCTCAAGTGAAGATGGATGCCAACAGTGCCCCTACGTTCCTTGAGATAGTCAAGGCGCAGCCCAAGACAGTTGGTCGTATTCTCTTCATGTTCTATGCCTTCCTCTGCAACCTGGTCACCTGCGAGTCATTGTTCCATTCGTGAGGCGGCCCTTCCTGACATATAGCTTGAAGTCATCGAATCTATCCTATAGCCAGAGTGACTGCGACAGTCAATGCACTCCGCGGATGAACATCGACACAGCTTGTTTCTTGCTGCCCATTAGGATCGCAGTTCATAGCATCAGGATATTGAAAGCGACCTCAGGATGGGCCCCGCCCGTTTTCTTTTGGACTAGTGTAAGACCACCCTGAAATTTCCTTTTTTTGCTCGTCCTCATCCAATCACAACATTCGAATGGCTAGTGTAAAGTCGTCAAGCGGTAACGTTACTCAGCTGCTTTGCAGATGCTTATCATCTGTGACTGGAGTCATGCCCCCATTCCCTTCGTTGTCATCTATATCTTCATCCGCAGAGCTTGGCCTTTCACTCGAATTGACATAGAACTGGACTTTAGTACAGTGAAACATCCACCTATGACCTGTTGTAGTTAGCAGCAACTGCCACTCAACGACGAGTGGCCAGGCGGAAGCTATGTTAGTTATGAAACCCAAGTAAGGTCCCGTGTTCGGTGCGGCAACTATCCTTTTTGGCGTTGCTAGAGTGTTTTATGACCCTAATTTGGCTCGGATATATTTACCTGTGACGTGTGGTCGACAAAAGCTGCATTTCGGCTATTAGCAGAGTGCGTGAACGAGATTTGGGTCACATGCAACATGGAGATTGATCCATGATCAAGCATCCTGAACCGCCAACAGCGGCATATGTGAGCGCAGAGTCCGGTAGTTCTAGCCACATACTGAAGTGATAAATGTGTTTTAGATGCTGGGCGGGCTTTCCAGTCTCGGGCTGAATGCCAGGGTATCGCTTAATAATGTGAAGTCTGCCAGACGAACGTGTTCCACTACTAACGTCAAGTGCTGTTCTAGCATCAAACATAACATCGCAATTGCGCGCGTTCCAGAAAAGTCATGGTCCACCGAGCATGTACCGCTTCGAAAACATATGATCCTAGCTTGACACCCATCTTGGTCATTGCAAACACGGATATGGCAAGTATTCTCAAGAAGAGAGTCCCCGTTAGCCCACTGCAAACAGTAGGATGTGGTTCCGTAAGATCGGGAATGTTAACTCGTCCCGTAACGCAGTATAAATGGTCGGAATCATGAAATCAGCACCCAAACATACCATATAAGCGCGATCGGTACGACTGCAAGGCTGACTGAAACAATTTAGTGGCGCTTGCAAGGTATGAAGACGGTATTATTGTGCATAACGAAGCAGGGTGGTGGCACTAAAATGGGCCTCAACCATCCCAGTTTCAATGTTTCCGACATTAAGCTAGAACGTGGATCAACTTCTGCACAATCGAAGATCAAATCACCTCACAATGAAAACCCAGCAGCCCAGCAGCCCATCCGAACATCCCAGAAGCGGATAAAATAACAGGACATCCCGACAGTCTTTACAGATCCACTCGTATGGGCTGCCGACGCGCTGAGAACGACGAGCCTGTATTATGTTTTAGAACCACCCTGCCCACAATAAACTCGATACGCCGATGAGTTCAGCACCTGCGGCGGCCGTACACTGACATGTAGATTCGTTCACAAGGGAGACTTTCCACTCACAAGACAACAAGCCGAACAGCAATTTTTTTCCCCCGTGAGGACATCCACTGGCGAAGAACCCATGGTAGGATGACAACACGTTGCCGATAAAATAAGCCCTGCGCCCATGGGAGTCGGCAACTGTAAGTAAGGAAAGGTTGGGGTCACATCGATGATAAATGAACCGGAGCACAGCTCCAAACATGGAGGCGGGTCTTCTGACCTCGAGAAGTGATTTTTAAGTGATCGGGATGGCACATCGAACGAGGACAGATAGCGAATGGCGTCACTTACACGTGTCTTCAAGAAAGCGGCCATCTACTCGCCTACCTTCATAGTTACGATTATCATGTTGGCGCGTTCCTCCGCCCCGGAATGATCTCGCGCTACAGTTCCATTAGGGCCCTTACTGCAGTTCTTCTCGCGATACAGTTGGCAAGAAATTTCACACGTTCTGGACGACTTGCTAGATGTGCGTTCTGTTTATTACTCGTCCACGTTGTTTGAGGCGGTTCACTGACCTTGACGTTACGGTATCTGGCCCCTGCAAGTGGAACATTCTGCACTGTGGGAGTCTTGTGAGGAGATGTGTCAATGAAACACCTTCCATGTGGCTGAGCTCCCATCGCCGAGGACTGGTCCTCTCAGCCGTATCCCAAGACAATAGGGACAATAGAATAAGCTTTCTCACAACGCGTGGAACGGTTCGGAGCGTTCTTATTGTCTCGTGGGGGGTGTAACCATATCAGGCAAGTTCGGGGTCGACTTCCTTTCCAGGGCGGGGCCCATCTCTTTTGTCTTCGACCAACTCGGTGATGGCTGTCATGTCCGCACGCCACTGGTATGGTAGAATGCAACGTATTTATGACGGCGGTCTCGCAAAAGCCAGCTTTAGCCCGGCTGCAGGTCATCCCACTTCGTGCCATTGTCATCCCCACACATGAGCCCTTTTTCCAAGCTCCGGACACCAAACCACGGCAATCCAGCCGTACACATACCTGCCGAGGACCTGCAACTGCGCGTGCATGCTTCCAGGGAGTCAGAGACGACCGCAGCCCCTACCCTAAATTCTAGAGTCAGCAGCACGCCGACACTACCACCACCGCCCTCACATCACTCGCCGAGACAACTGAATGATGATGCGCTAGGCGATTTCTTTGGAGGACGGGGTCATCGTACACGAACACAACGTCGTGAACATCGCGTACCTCCTCCTTATTCAGAAGACTGGGAGGGTGAAAAGCTTCCGGAGTACTCCTCATCCCCCAATTTTGAGGTGGAGACAGTCGCGCGACACTTGTTTAAATATGGATTCCGTGCGTTTACCTTTTGTCCGCTGCCCCGGGCGATTCACCCGTATGTTGCTCACCGCCTTGCTTTTGATCAGTCTTTCCTGTTTTTTGGGCCATTGGCGTCTACTTTTTGTTTGCACCCATGCGCGTATCTGCGGATTGGCAACCAGACAAGACGGAGGAGGAAAGGGAGAGGATGCTCTCTGAGATGAGGGCAACGGAGACGAAGTGGGCGAAGCGCTGTCTATGGGCTCTCCTCTCGTTTCTTGTGTGCCTCGTTGTTCTGATTACCGCGGTGGTGATGTTAAGACACTGAGGTCGTTGGGGCTCTGATTTCCTTGACATTGCTGGGATCACACGGACACATTCATTCCCTGACACTCTTTTTCATCGTTGAAGATTAGAATATGTACAATATAAAGGCTGCTGGCTGTATCGGAAACAATAACCGAGCCCGACTACGATAAGGAGCAAATATTTACCTTTGTTCCTTTACCACGACCGATGGTAAGCTGTAAGCCAGTCGTACCCCTCCATCCTCCATGGACCCAGTAGTCTGACGCCGTGTGCACCAGTTGCTGAACTGAAAGCCAAGGCTGAGAAGGTCAAGGAAGCTGGCGTCACCAAGGTGACGAACACGCGAGACCGGTTGTCGAGCGCACCTTCTTCCAGAATCACCTGGGATCCCAACTGGAAACGGGGGCCACCACCACCGTCGGTATCCACTCCACCGCCGGCGGTCTCTCGTACTTTGCGGCCGAGCGGTGACGTGCCCGCTCCACCTCCCCCCTTGCCCACTCGCGCTCCGAGTGGGTATTCCCCTAGAGAGCAAGAAACGCCGCAAGACGGGGTAAACAGGATCGACTGGGCGAATCTGAGTCCGGAGGATAAAGAAGAGTTCTTTGGGTGGTTGGACGAGTTCTTCTCACGTCATCTTGGGATCGAGCTGGAGCGGAGATCAGCGCCGTCGACTGTGGTGGCAACGCGCCCCGTGTATAGACCTCCAGTAAGCACGTGCTGTCGTTCGGTGCATGCCTGGGTTACCATCTACATCACAGCCAATGGTTAACATGACGACGCGACCAGTCTGACGTTATGTCTGTGTATTGCCAAGGGGTGTCTACGTGCTTAGAGCATATATATGCATACGCAGTATGTGAGTAACTAGGCCATAAATTAGTGAAAGACTGATGCAGTGGGACGAAATCTAAATGAGATGGGATGAAAGCTGTACACGATATCCTGTATGTTCCTCATCGTCTTCTAATGGGGCGGTCGTTCGCAGTCTGGATGTGGCATCTGGAACAAGTTTTGTATTCTTCGGTCCTCGGTGACCACCTGGGAGGAGGTAAGGGTTGATATAGGGGCGGGGCGAAGGGACAGACGGTAGGGCATCCGCAGTTGAGAGCGGTCCTGTGCATGTGGGCTTTGCTCGTCTTGCACCTTTGGGAGTTGCAGTCCGACACTTGGCCGGTGAAGTAGCGCCCATGAAAGTGCTGTCCGTGAGGACTGTCTTGGCCATTACAGCATGGGTGTAACGCAATTGAGACTTACGCCGCATCCTCTGTAAAAGTCACCTACGCTGTTCGTATCCATGTCGTGAGCAACGGGCTGGCGTCATGGACGGAAGGACGTACACTTCGTGATGGCACATGGAGGGGGTAAGTGTTTGTGAATGCGACTGACGAGTCGGGTGAGTAACCGAGACACACACAAACAGCCGAGAAGGAGAGCGACGACGTTTTATATCTCCCCCGTCGCATCCGCCGCCAAGCGGCTGTGAAGTGGTGGAAATGGCGGGGCCTGTCAGCGAAATTGGACCCGGCTGGGATGTCTTTATTCTACCCCAGCTGCGTCATTTCGTCCACGGCGACCCTTCGGATCAAACCATGTCGACTTAATAACGCAACGACGGGCCACTCAGCACTCTAATCAGTCGCTCAAGGTACCCCCCGCGGGCCAATGCAGTCCACCACGGCTAGCCAGCCTCCGAAGGCGCCGTCCAAACAGCCGAGGCGCCACAGACACTCGCAACCTCGAGGACAGTGCCCAAAAACACGACTTGGTCCATACCCTGTCTCGTTGACATGGTGCACAGCGGAAATAGTCAAGAGACGTCAGAGTAAAAGGGACGACGAGGGCCGCTCACCAACCCACCCTTACACACGAAACAGGGGTCCCTAGGGCAAAGACAGATGTCCGGGTGTGGCAGCCAATGATCTCCTCCAAGTTATCAACGGCAATCAGCGAAGGTCATTGAACTGCAATAGTCGGGCAAAGGGTGCAAGACCAGGGATTCAGATACCCACAGACGATGAGCACGTTCCAGGGACCCAAGAGAGGTCGGTACACGCTGCAACCTCATGTCCACCTCTCAAAGACACCAAAACACAGTACTGTGACCAACTATCAATGCCTGTCTTCTCCGCCCTGTCTCCAACGAGGACCTCGCATACAGCCCTCTGTGGCGCGCGTCCCAATCGATTGTGGCTTTCAATGACCGGTCGACGTGAAACGTAGACCTCGTGGACCATGATGTGCCATGGGCAGTGCGAGAATCTCGTGTCAGACTCTGTAGTCGTACATCGTCCTGAACAGGTCCCCTGAAGTTTAAAAACTTGAGCAACCGGGTTGCCGGATGTCCCATCGATCACTCGCAGTGATTGCATCCTTCAAGCTCAGCACCTAGATCACGCCATGATGGCTCGTCGGGGCCAAGATGGGTATCAACGACTGCATATCCCCGCCGTTCGCAAGCTCGAATACATTCTAGAAATACGAAGAAGACGGAATGCACTTCTTATTCCGATGATCTGAAAAGATCCAGCAAGCCCTGGCGAACCAGTCTTCTCATTGGCGATGCCGTGACCTAGAAGATTCCGGCGGGAGCTCGGAATACCTACAACGCGGGGCGCATATCAGTCCCTTGATGGCCTCGAGGTAGAAGGCAAGGTGCGTGTATGCTGCCCCAGCCACACGCCGTTTCTTCCTCGAATCACGTACTGTCGACAGGCAGCTGTTCCTGCGCGGTGCCAAAAGCCAGTTTCTCCGATTGGGCGCAAGACGATCAAGTGTCATCGATCCTGGCCGATATAGGATCATCCTGTGATCCAACCCACGCGCGGTCCCAGGCAGAGTTCTCTTGATCTACTTTTGCCAACCCGTTGGCGCCCAGCTGTACTTGGGGTACTATGGAAGGCTGCATCGTGTTTGATGTGAACTCTAGCCATTAGCCATCGATATCCTGCTATCGTAATCTCCGCTTGCGGCGCGCTCAAACATGGAGGTATAAAACGTCGATGATACGTGCATCGGTAGATTTCACTCAGTTCGCACCACTTCCATTATCATGTCCTACCCACGCATGAGAAATTTTCCCCTTGGGGCCACTCTCAACAAGGGTTCGTCCTTGTCCGGCTCCTCGGAGTTCTCAACTCGGTCGTTCATCACCGAGCAGAGGACGAGTACAACATCCGAGTCCGGTGGTAGACCTATTACCACTGAGCGGAGGTCGAGTACGATATCCGGGTACGGTGGCAGACCTATCATCACCGAGCAGAGGACGAGTACAGTATCCGAGTACGGTACCACCCCAGCGACAACGGAAGCCCGCTCTGCGATTCGAAAGGAAGAGTGGCTTGCGGCTGCTCGCAGGAGCACTGAACAATTCAAAAATCATGGCTCTCCGCTCCCTCTGGTTTGGGTATGGCCTGTCTTCACACTATACGATATCGAACACCTGTTTTAATGGCACCATCCAGGTCCTGACAGAGGGTAACAGGATTCCAGAAAATGCTGTTCCTTTCGGGGAAGATCGCCACGGAGGTACCGTGTACATTGCGCGCGCTCTTCTGGAGGGTGACCTTCGTGAGTAGTTGGTGAGTATTCTATGTGGGCAGCGGACTTAGGTCCTTGTGGCAGATATCGGTAAAGCGAGTCCCCAGTTCTCCGGAGCCGTTATTGGATACGCCGGTAAAGAACACATGGTATGCACTCCTCGTGTCCATGGAAGAAGTTGAGCTAATTTGACCACAGGTTTCCAACTATGAAGTGCTTGTTTGCGCTTCACAACTCCGCTGGAGCTTCCCTTCTGCACCATCTGAAGGTGTTCTTGCTCAGGGCACTGTCGTCCTTGCTCAGCAGCGCGATCGAACTTCATTGCACACATCAAAATTCCATAGTACCGAGCTAGATCAGTTCAATGTAACCCTCGTCGAGTCTGATATACCTCGATTCGTCCCCGACTGCTGTGATCACCTTCCAGACAGGGAGGTTGGCCTCAAGCGATTTGCGTGCGTATTTCTCTTATAGTCCATTTCATTTTACCGATCCATCACAGTGAGATCAAGACTGTTATCATCATCGACGATTCCTTGTCTGTGAGTACATCGGTTGGCGGTTTCAGACGGTCGTTGACTCCGTACCAGATGCAGGAAGGCAATCTCTGGGAGGTGGCTCGGGAAGCTCTTGGTGGCGTTGTTGACATCGCCAGGCAATACGGATCGAGGGGGGCTGACATTCACTTCATGCATGTGGACGATTATGCTGAAAACATGCTGGTAATTGTTTTTCCTCGTTTCACGAGAGCATTAATTGAAACAATTGCTGTATAGTCGAGAGCAGACGTAGACGACTTGTTCAGCCGGGTCCAGCCCGAAGGTATATGTGGTTTACATACATTCATAGTGCAGTCCTAATGTACACTCCAGGGGAGGACACCCCGACTGGTGCGAAGCTCGAGCAAATCATTAACCACTATCTGCCTCATATTGAGTACGAGAACTCTACTCACGGGCCGATTACCGTCGTGGTGATCACGGACGGTCTTCCGAGTAAGCTCTACTTCCTTTGATTCATGCTTTACGATTGACAACTTACGTGCGTAGCCGACCGAGCGGATCTCGAGAGAGTCATCGTTGATGCAGCGCATCGTCTCGACCGTCAACACGTAAGGCAGGATATGTTCGGGATTCAGTTCGTGCAAATCGGCACAGACCCCGGTGCCTCCGAACTGCTGCACACACTTGACGACCACCTCACGAGCCGTTACAGGATCAGGGTACGTTTCTCTGTTTGTTGCATATATACGATGATCGCTTAATCCACTGGCAGGATATTGTTGACAGCACTCCATATGACCCTGCGCAAGGTGCCTTCGACACCGAGTACATGTTGAAGATCCTGCTCGGAGGTATCAACAAGGCTCTGGACAACGCTGCCCCTAACTGTGGGAAATCCACGTTACTCTCCCCTTTGGGCTCTTCACCACGTCCTTCCCCGCGAAATCTGGCCAGTAGGCTGGGACCCAACAGTCCTCGTCTCTCGACCCTGTCTCCCAGGCCTCTCTACTGAGCCACGCGCGCCGATGCATGAAAGATGGTCTTGTCTGACTTGGCATTGGTATTGTTTGTACAACATTAGCGAGTAGTGTATCCCAGCCCTGTAGAAGTTGCGATACGGGTGCATGAGAAGGTTTGAATGATCTATCATGGTTTTGTGAATGTTATGAGCCTAATCGTGGGATTGGGCAAGGTCAATGACATCTGCAAAACGCTGGAATGAAACAGGCGGTCGGCAGAACTCAGTGACTTACAACAGCTTACGTGTGGCAAGCAGACACCTTTTATTGGTGGAGATGTAGAGATCGCATGTAGATGGTGATCAGACAGTTCAGGCCTTCAGGTTAGTGTTGTTAGGGCTTGGGCCTGGGCTTGGGCAGGGCCTAGGCCCAGGCTTACTACAAAAAGAAGTTTAGAATCCTTGTTCTGAACATTTGATTAAGATATAAGTATTGTTCAAAAATTACATTTCTATATCAGAATCTTCAGAAAGCTCCACAATGAAAGCAGGTCACTGTGCACAAAAGCAGGTCACTGTGCATGAAATTGGGTTACCATGCATGAAAGCAGGTCACTGTGCACAAAAGTGGGTCACCATGCACAAAAGCAGGTCACTGTGCATGAAATTGGGTTACCATGCATGAAAGCAGGTCACTGTGCACAAAAGTGGGTCACCATGCACAAAATCAGGTCACTGTATACACAATCAGGGTATTTAGTAAATTCAAGTACATACCTTCCATTGTATTTAGCACAGTAGGCATAGCTAAGGATGTGGTATCTGGAATATGTATAACATTATGCACAGTGGGCTAATGTGTGAGTAAGAGTAGAAAGTACTTACTTGTTTTTAATGCAGTCTGATGGCTTGGGAGTGGCATCATTGTTGGAGTCAGTAAGACAATGGTTTATTGCAATAACCAGGGAGTTGTTGATAACTGAAAAAAGGCCAGAGCAGAAATACCCCTACCAACTTCACATTCTAAAGGATCCAAAATCTCCTGGCATCCCCTCTGCACTGGGTATTTGCAAGATATGTCCCAAGTGCAGATAACCCAGCTAATAGACCATCTTATAGCAGGTATCCTCCCACCACACTGTCACTCCCATCAATCACCATATCTGAGGAGATCCATGACCACATCCTCAACTTTGATGACTCCCAGTGTGATGCAGTCTGTGTCTAACATAGATTTCTGATGACTATGAACTTTGTATTAAAGATTACAACTCTGAAGTCCTCCAAGCGCTCCTATCAGACTCTGACTAGATGTGGTCAGTTGTGGTCAGTCATTGCATGCCAGAGTTGGAAACCCTGGATGGAGTGCCCAAATGGAGTGCTGGGAGTCAGATCTAAATGGCATTCAAGGTACTTACCATTGTGCTCCTCCATTTCCTAACCTTACTTCAGTGCTGATTGCTTCCAACATCTTGGAACTGCATCCCCTTTTCATTGTTCTACTTATGGATTTTGGACTTCCCATTTTGGAGTTGGTCAGAGTTAGTGCTTGCATCTCTGCCCACTTTATATATTCTCACTTTGTTCTTGGAACTCCCCTCAGTTGTTCCTGCTATGTCTTAGGCAGTGGCTGAGGTGAGTTGACTTTGCTTTTACTGTTTAGTATTGTTTACTGAGTAATGTAGTGGGCATCACTGCCCTTTACTTAGGTGAATACAGTTGTTCCTGCTACATCTTAGGCAGCGGCTGTCAGGGAATGATCTTAACAAAGGAGAAAGCCTGGAATAACCTAAAGGGTTGTGATGAGAATTCCAAGCACAAGTCTACTTACAGATGAGTGCTACTAATATATACTACCTATGATACCCTAGACCCTAATAGACCATAATAACTTATCTATGATGTCATACCCTAAACAACACCCTAAGCCCTGGAATGTAATGACATATGTATGATATAGCAATGACACATGCTGATGATGTCATATGGAATGGTCTAGACTCAGGATGAGACAAGGATGGTAAATAATAAATAAGAAACTAAGAAGGGAAAGGCAAGGGGAAAACATAGGCATAAAGCATAAAGCATAAGCAAGAAAAGGCAAGCATAGGGGTAATAAATATGTGATCCTTATCAAGGACTACAACTCCGAAGTACTCTGAGCACTCCTATCAAACTCCGACTAGGTGTGGTCAGTTATAGTCAGTTGCCATGCACCAGAGTCCAGTACTCTGGGCAGAGTTGTTGAAATGGAGTGCCTGGAGTTGGAGCCCAAATGGTGGTTGAGGTACTTACTACTTCACTCCTCCATTCCTAACTTTATCTCTGGTGCCAACTGCTTCCATTGTTCTGGAGCTGTGTCCCCTCTTATTATTCACTTATGAATTCCAGACTTCCTTTTCGGAGTTGGTTGAAGTTAGTGCTTGCATCTCCGCCCATCTTATATATACTCTCATTTCATTCTCAGAACTCCTCTCAGTTGTTCCTGCTACATCTTAGGCAGTGGCTGAGGTGAGTTGTCTTTGCTTTCACTATTTAGTATCATTTACTGAGTAATGTAGTGGGCATCACTGCCTTTCTACTTAGGTGAATTCAGTCATTCCTGCTACATTTTAGGCAGTGGCTGAGTGGGCATCATTGCCCTTTACTTAGTTTTTGATACTTTGCCTGTCCCAGCATTCAAAGTTGTAAAACAGCACTTCCTCCCATCCCACCACAACATAAAAATAGACAGTGTACCCAGTATGAAAGCTGTTCTCCCCTACCCAGTGAATTTCACCCCTACCCCATCCACCCTTCACCCTCATTATGCAGCTAAGGATCAATTAGAGAAATGACTCCCACACCCTGACTCACTTACCATCCTTGGCCTACCAGCAACCACAGAATTCCAAGAAAGGATCAAATCTGTCACTGGAGGGCTGGGCAGAGAGCACCCAGGTCACATCTGGCACTGGATTTCTAGTATATCACACCTTTTGCAATAGCAGAGAGATCCCAGAAAAAGACTATATCTCAGCCAGTACAGCATTTATTTATTTATTTATTTCAGCACTCACAAGTTCACTTTCAGGCAAGGCCATAAATAACTATGTCTATGGCATACAAGCCTGGCACACCCTTTGTGAACTCCCATGACTCTTGCATGAAAATCAAGTAGTCACAACATTAAAGAGCACAGCCAAACTCACATCATCTACAGTCAAACAGAATAAGTGCAAACCCATCATAACTCAAATGATGGCAATTTTCAAGGAGCAGCTTGACCAGACTAACTCCCTAGACATAGCCTTTTTCATCTGTCTGACCACCATGTTCTAGATCACAGCATAAGTAGGCAAGTTCACTCTCAGGAACCTCAATGTGTTCAATCCCATAGAACACATTGCCCATAGAGGAGTACATAATGACATCAATCACAATAGCCTACACACCAAGATTTTTGACCTTCTGTGCATAAAATCCAGCCCTGCAAACAAGGAGGTACATACATTGGGCAAGAAAAGAAGGACCCACAGACCCAGCTAGCGCTTTCAACAAACATTTGGTAATCAATAACTTTCCTGCTAATGATTCTCTCTTCACCTACAAGACAATAAGTGGCTATTGTCTGATGACATGCCAAACCTTTATTATGTATATGCCTCAACAAATGTGCAAAGGCAGCTAGACTCAAATGTGCCCATAAACACAGCATCTGCATTGGAGCCACATTAGAGTACCTACTCTGAGGAATTCCTCTCAATGTCATTAAAGTCAAGGATTACTAATCAGCAATGCTATCTCAGAGAGCATAACCAGATACTAGCCCCCTACATGTGGTTTATGTTGCCTGAGACAGCCTTGGAGTTCATCCAACTTGCCATGCCACCAATTCACTGACAGGCAGCCTTCTGTGAGTACCACCCTTCTAGCACCTAGGGTTCAAGTGTTACCTCATCATGTCAAGTTTGTCCTAACATTTGGGGAATGTAGCTGATGCTCAGGCCTCACAGATTTATATAGATCATGGCTGGGAGGTGCTTCATGCTTTCATGACATATCCTGTGCCACTCCATTCTCCAGACTCAACTCTGACCTCATTTCTCTCAAACTCTGGTGCATTCTTGACAAGCTCACACTCTAGACCCTCCAAACTTGTACTTAGCTCATGTTATCTTACTGTACTTATGTTCTCCATTCCTCACTTATCATGTACATCACCTGTCTCTGTCATAGCCCCCTCTGATCCTGTGCTCTGGTCCCATTAGTTATTGCAACACCACTAGAGCAAACCAGTGTTCCTTCTCCATATATAAGATTCTGTACTTTGTTGTAAATACCTCAGTTTGAATATCAATTTAGATCCTCCAGATCTTCTCTGACCCCCTACTTGAGCCTTGACAGCTTTTCTCTGACTATCCTTGACCTTAATGGCTCACAACAAGGTCCCTCTGATCCTCACCTGACCCCTTGTACATTCAGGGCAACCAGACTTGTGACAAGGGCACTGTAGAGCACAGTGCATCTCTATGTTTATATCCCTTATATTTTAACCAGTACAGTCCCCCATAATGCTTACCATTCCATTCTGTTTGTGATCTGTTTGTATTTACTTACTGCTTTCCTACATATGACTGACTGGTCCTTTGTACCTAGGTTGCATGGACTATACCTCCACTACTACCACTGATGTCTCAGACTATTTAGCTCCCTCTGCCATATCTTACTGAGTCCCAGGTATACCTGGACTATAAAGGTTGTACTTAGTCATGAGTATGGGAGCTTCCCTTTTGGCTCACAATGACTGTGTACTGTTCTGCCTGACTACCATTCACTGACTGTTTTTACTGACACTGTTCTTGACTGTTCTTCATACCATTTCACTTCTCTGGACATCCCGCTAGACTGCCCAGACTATCTGGACCCTCATATCCTTCACCCAGAGTCTTTATTTCTTGTTCCCCTTTCTATAGAGTCCCTCTAGGATTGAGTGCATCATGCTATTGGACCCACCTACCACTCATTCTGCACCTCACAGCTAGGATTAGTGTTCTTCAGTGCATCACATAAGGTAAAGCCAAAGCCCTGTCTGAACTTCAGAGTTCCAGAGTTACTCCCAGAGAACTGATCTTAACACTTCACCTAAACCCACTTCTCTCTTTTCTCCCTCTTTAAGCTGAATTACTTAATAACAAGCAAATATGTCCATTCTAGTAGTATGAGTACATGAGTAGAAATAGAATTTTGCTCAAGTGGCTGTGTTCTGGTAGCACCCTCTCTTCCATTCTCTCACCAGCCAGCCTACAAGCCATGCATTAACCTTTTTCCTTCTTTTTGCCCACCTATCTCACCCTTTTCTTTCAGATCCATATAAGCAATCCCTCAAGAACCACCTCATATGGCCCTTGCTATCACATTCTTTCAGACTGACTGCTCATGACCAACTGTATGTAAGGCTCTCCTAGCTCACCCATGCAGCTAATGCTCAGACCCCACAGATTTATTATCAGGAGAGCTAAAAGTGACACCTTGAAGCAGATGTAGTGTGATTAGAAGTATGAGAATTCCAAGATGAGGAAACACTCTACACTACTGCCCTATTTATATACCTACTATACTGGGCTAAGGGCTATCTATAGAACCTTCCAGAACACTATGGAAGTTAATAGAATTGCAAGAGAATGTAACTACTGTTATATTTCACTTATGTTCTCATTATGTTTCCTTTTGTTTTCCCTTGTTCCCCCTCATTAGTCATTTGGACTTACTCCTCCTTATCTGATTCTCTTGTATCAGACTCGTGTTCCTGACTTACTCACCATATCCCTTCTGCTATTCACTACTTGACTCACCTGATTCCTCAGCACTGTATGCTTCCTGTTTTTCTTTGTTATTTCTTATTTATCTCCTTCCAGTATATAAACCTGCCTTGTAGGTACCTGCTTCCTCAGCTTAGACCTACTTGGCAATATACCTTGTTCCCCCTCCTTGTATTTTCACTCTACACTTAAGTAAGCACTCTGTTCAGACCTTCATCCCTTGTCCCCTGCTGACTGACTGTTGGGCAGACCCCCTTGTCCACTCACTGACCATCTGTCGGGAAAACCCTTGACCTGCCATTTGCAGGCTACATCTCTCATCCTCATCTCACAGTAGCTATTTGCTGACCATTCCCTTTGTTCTCAGTCCTTAGTTGAGTTCATGCTCAACTCTTTAGAATCAAGCATAACAATTACATCATGGCTTATGTGATATGCTTGAACCTTCTAGGATATTCCACAGGATTCTACACTATTATAAGATAAGATAAGATAAATTATGATAAGATTAGCACATAAAGTGTGATCATAATCTAATTGTAAGGAAATTGTAAAGAAATAAATATGGTTCTGACATTTATACAGATCATGGCCAAGAGGCACTTCACACCTTCACCCCAACTCACTTTTCCCTCTTCTCCCTCTCTGAGCCAAATCACTTAGCAATGAGCAAAGACTGTATTTTCACATGCATAACTTTATACTGCTCTTTTATGTTAAACTCATTCTAAAAACATCAAGGTGCTCTTACCTTCTAGATATAATGAAAACAAGATTGCAAATGTTGTCTGGCCTGATGTCAGAGTCCACTCCACTGCTAACTCTGACTGGAGAGTACCTGAAGAGGGGACTGGGTGGAGTTCAGAGGGTGAGGACTTTAGCTTTAGCAACTCAGGTGGAGTGTTGTGCTCTAGTGATCCCAGGTCCTCATATTTCAGAGGTCAGGCAGAAAGGGACAAAGAGACAAAGATGGAATCCATCAGACAGAAGAGAGTCTAGAGAAGAGGGGAGTGCAGACAAAGAGGAAAAGACTGAAAGATTTTAATATTTGAACTGAGGAGTAAGTCCTTAGTGAATTGGACTTATATACATGAGGGCAGAGATGGTACAGTATGTATGAGACCAGAGCATCAGAGGTGGAACAAAGAGGCTAAGCACTAAGCAAGGAATGGAGTCTAAGTGAGGAATATAGACTAAGCAAAGAATATATTGTAAATGGAGAATGCAGAGATAGAATAATGTAACTGGAAACTGGTCAGGTAGTAACTGGCACCACAGTTGGAGTGAAATCAGAGCTATAGTACAGAGTGTCAGGAGAGAGAAAGAAAACATCTAAGTATGAAAGTGTCAGGGCACAACTTTACCTTTTCACTTTATCTTATCAATAGGTAGTAGAGCATTCCAGAAGTTTCCTTGACATCATGATTAGGTAAACATTCTATCACATTCTATAAAGTTCCATAGCTACGAGTATATAAACTCTCTCACTGTACATAGTTCTGCACATTTGGAATTCATCATTTTACAGCCTTCAGCATTTTGCTTGAAGTGATCCTGATATAATTCCAAATGTGCCATCCTTTTTTCGCCGGGCACATTCTGTGCTCCCTGAATAACACTCTACTGCTTTTTCTTTGCCTAGTCAGTTAAGCTGTTTCTCCTGCTAGTTTCTTTCCTTTTCTCCAATAACTTTAGCCTAACTCACTTTATGAGTTATCTGGGTCCAGGGTTAAGGAACACGAGTATCTGCACTGCTTGAAGAGCAGCTGCATAGCACAGGACTAGCTTGCATACATGGTTGTCCACTATATTAAATAGGGATAAAATTGCTCTTGGTGGAAAGTGCACTACCACTTATTTGACTATGTAACTACAGCCATGTTTACAGATAGACGACATATCTAGTTTGATGGTTTACATGATTACTGGTTGTTGTCATGTTGTAGTACTGTGCATTAAGCAGTAGTACAACACCAGGCCTTACCTGTCTACTCTGCAAGTGGTAAGAAGAAAACTGCTAAGGAAATCTGGAGGATCTGAGAATTATACCATTTTCTCACATTCAGTCCTGCCCACTAGGAAGCTCTTCAGAAGGACCTAGCAGTGTGCAGACCAAGCATTCATCACTAGGCTCCCTGCTACTACCAATGTCTGGAGAAGCATCTGGAGCTATTAACTTTCCTCCTATTATCTTTCCATACAAAAATGAGGACTTATCATTCAAAACCCGCTATGACAATTGGAGGAGCTTCTACCTTGAGGACCTGCTCCTACACCCCTTCAGCAAAGCACCAAAACCTCTAGCCACTGCTGGTGCTGCCCAGGTTATAGCAGTTATGGAGTGAAGGTGCAAGGCTCCACTGCACTCACCAGGAGCTGCACTCCCATTAATGCCTTGTATTCATCTTCTGAAGAGGGATAAAGGAAAACAATGTGTACCTATCTAGCCACTTGGCAACCCCTTTGACTCTGATGGAAACAGTAGCAATGATGGAAGTAATGGAGATGATAGAGGAGCTTCACCTAGACAAGGAACCTTCCAGCCATGGAATTCCCCACACCTTACAGGACCAATCTTGGGAAAATCCTTTACTCCAAAGCCCTTTGTCTATAAAGAAGAAAAGACCAAGTACCAAGCCTGGTCAACAGGACTTCACAACTATTTCCTGGAGTTTAGTGACATGCTGTCAGATATGCAAAAAATTGTCATTGCCCTCAGGTTCATGGGCAGAGAAGAAACAAACTCTGCCAGAAGGTTCACAGACCTGTATTTTGAACAGTACCTAGGCACACACATGTGGGTGTCAGGATATGATTTTGCCCCTATCCATTCCTTTTCCTTATCTTATCTCTTCTTATCTATATCTCATTCCGTTTCTGGTCCAGACCACTCCCTGTGACATCATAGCTTTGGTCAGCATTGCATTATCACTATGTCATACCTACGTCACTTCATTCTAGGGCACAGGGCTTATCTTGGGCTTAGGGTTGGTTCAGGGTCTATGCTTCCCTTTCATCTCTGTTTGCTTCCATTCCTCTCTTATTATTATGTTTTTCCTTGACTTCACTTCATTTCCCCTGTTTGTCATTGAACATTAGTCTCCTTGTCCGATTCTCTCATATTGGGCTTGTAGCTCCACACTTAGTCACCAAGTCTTTTATGCCATTCGCCCATTGACTCATATGCTTAGTGACCCACATTTACTTTTCATTGTCCTTGTTTTGTCTTGTTTATCCTCTGTGTACTATATAAACCCGCTCGTAGGTCTACCTACTCTCTAGCTTAGACCTACTCAGCAATCTACTTGCTTCTCTTTCTCTGTGTGTCCTCACTCAACACTTGACCGAGCACTTTGCTCTTACCTTCGTCTCCTTGCTAGCAAGCCACTAGGCAAGACCTTCGACTCTGAACCTTCGTCGACTAGTTGTCAGATGAACCCTTGACCCTGCTCTTCACAGGCTATGTCCCTTGCCTTTGTCTCGTTGTAGCTGTCAGCTGACAACGATCCTTGCCTTCGATCCTTAGCCAAGTTCATGCTCTAACCTTTCGGGATCAAGCATAATAAAAGGTCTAAGCTAGCACAACTGCGGCTAGCACCGCCTAAGCTGCCAACATTTCCTTCAATCGCCAACCACAATGTTCCTCATTGTCGTGACAACCCCAGTCACCATGAGCACCCCAACCCCGCCAACCCTCGTTCTTTGACAACCTTCTTGGACCTGCCTGAGAGACCACTAGAGATACTGATGATTCAGATCCTGACCTACAACCAGGTGAAGAACACCATTCATTGTCTCCTGACATTCCCATCTCCTCTGTTGCTGAATAACAGGAAGATACTGACCTCACCTAATGTCTTTCGGCAGGGCTCTCCCTTCCAAGAGAATCAACTCCCCTGTCTCCAACTCCAACCACCTGGCAACCAGTCTACCCTCACCTAGAAACTGAGGAACTATGTCAGCAAAGAGATGAGTGGCGAGCTAGGAAAGGACAACCACCCTGCAGACTGCCAACCCCACCACCATTCCCCTGCCCCCCATCTCCAATGTCAAACAAACCCACTGAATTATGCCTCTCTAAACCAGAGGACTTTGATGGAACGTATGCTAAAGCAGTCCCATGGCTTAACTCTGTCGACATCTACCTTATGATCAACAAGGAAATCTACAATGACGATGACAAGTGAATCGCCTTTGCTCTCTCCTTTATGACTAAGGGATCGGCCTCAACCTGGGCAAACACATTCCGAATAAAGGTCCTGGCCAACAGAAAGTTTGGGACCTGGGTTGAATTTGTAGTAGACTTCAAAGCTATGTTTGAACATGAAGACACTAAAGCCCAGGCTATCCACTGGATGATGCGCACCAGAATTTGGAAAACTGAAGATCTTAACGCCTATATTGCTGAGTTCAAAAATCAAGTAGCCATTAGTGGAGTAACCAAGGAAGATGTTCTCATCTCCTTCTTTGTGGAGGGTCTCCCAGAAGCAGTCTGACAATGAATCTTTGCTATGGACTTCCTCCCAGAGAAAATAGAATCTTGGTACACCAAGGCCGTACACTTCGTTACCCACTGGGAATGAGCCAAAGCCTTTAATTCTGGAAGTCGAACCAAGTTCACCTACTTCTCTCAGGGAAAAACTGCTACCCCTGCCTGAGACCCAGACGCTATGGATGTAGACATTGTCCAAGTAGGCAAACTAACCCCTGTCGAAAGGAAATGCTGCTTCGAAAAGAAACTCTGTTTCCACTGCTGTTAACCGGGACACATGTCCAACAAATGCCCAACATTCTCTAACAACAAGAACCCCCCCCAACCTCACCAAGTAAAAAGGGTGAAAACTGACGACCTCCCTAAAC
>JBBPMH010000018.1:92085-107631 GCA_038090235.1 Pulveroboletus ravenelii
TTGAAGATGAAGAAGAGGAAAAAGGGGAAAACATGAAAAGAGTAACGTTTGGGAGCTGGGATTCATCTTTTTAAAAGGAGAAGTTCCCCTAATGCAAACTTCTCCCAACTCTCATGTATTAGTAGCAAGGAAATCAAAAGCAATCATCCTCCCTATCATTCTTGTGTGTAAAACAAAAGACGTTAGAACCTGCGCTGTCCTTGACTCTGGAGCAAGTTGCTCCTGCATCAACTGGGAATTCACAAAGAAAAACCGACTTCCTATGACCTGACTTCCACAGCCTATCCCAGTGCAAAACACTGATTCAACCCCAAACCGCTGCAGAGAGATAAAGTTCACTGTCACCATAGACTTCCACTTAGCCGACCTCTGCTACTCCAGAGAATTCAGCGTGATGCACCTTGGAAAAACCCCAGTCATACTAGGAATAACCTGGCTAAAGATGGCCAACCCCACCATCGACTGGCCAACGTATACCTTGGCCCTCCCCATCTCCAAATCCCTACCAGAAAACAGACTTCAAGATTCCCCTCAGGGAAAGACCAACCCAACATTAGACAAATGGCTGATGGAACATGCTGCTTGAAAAACACCTCGTCCCAACTCCCATCAAATTCGACATATCAACACCAACAAGAAGTGGGATAAAGACCTCTATGTCTATCTTAACTATGATAAAGGAGGACGATTCCCCACTCACTCTGAATGGAAAGCTTGGGAGGAAATGGAGATGGTCAGGAAACTCACCATGGCCACTGATTTAGCTATCCATACACTCCCTGAAAAGAAAAAAACTGTCCTCCCCCCTGAATTCGCTGACTTCGCATTGGTGTTCACCAAAGAATCAGCTGATCACGTCCCTCTGACCCGACCCTGTGATCACCCCATTGAGCTGGACAAGACATTCAAGCCGAAATCCACCAAACTCTACTCCCTTACTGAAGAAGAAAAGAAAGCCACAGAGGAATTTCTAGAGGAAAACCTCCGTTCAGGAAAAATCTGCCCATCAAAGTCATCCCAATCCTCCCCTTTCTTCTTTGTTAAAAAGAAGGACAGGAAACTTCGCCCTTGTCAAGACTACTGATATCTGAACCAACATACAGTCTGTGACACTTACCCCCTACCACTCATCTTGGACCTCATAGACTGCCTACAAGGAGCAAACGTATTCACCAAATTCGATATCTGATGGGGGTACAACAACGTCCATATAAAGGAATCTGACTGTTGGAAAGCAGCCTTCGTCACACACAAAGGACTTTTTGAACTGACCATGATGTTTTTTGGTCTTACCAACTCCCCAGCCACCTTCCAACGATTTATGAACGACTCCTTCCATGACCTCTTTGCTGAAGAATGGCTTGTCATCTATATGGATGACCTCCTCATCTTCTCCCCTGATGAACGAACCCACGTTGAACATACTCACCATGTCCTGAAATGCATGGAGGAACTTGACCTCTATCTTAAACTTGAAAAATGTAAGTTCACTGCAAACTAGGTAGAATACCTCAGCATGGTGGTCAAACCCAGCAAACTTGCTATGGATCCCATAAAACTGGCAGGAATTGCAGACTGGCCCACACCCACCAAAGTCAAAGACGTCTGATCATTCCTTGGCTTTGCCAATTTCTACTGACAATTTATCCCTGATTACTCTACCATCGCCCGACCCCTTCTCAACCTTACCAAGAAGGATCACCCTTGGGATTGGTTGCTACCATGCGAAACTGCCTTCAAGGCATTAAAAGATGCCTTTCTTGCCAAGCCGGTCCTCCAATTACCCAACCCCACTTGACCTTTTGCCATCTCTACCGATGCCTCCAAATGGGCTACTGGGAGAATCCTTCTTCAACCAGACAGTAATGGTGATCTCAAACCTTGTGCCTATTTTTCCCAGTCCCTCTCCCCCACAGAATGAAACTATAATATCTACGACTGCGAACTCCTCGCCATCATCCAGGCACTCAAGGTTTGGCACCACCATTTCCATGGCTCCGCTTTCCCAGTAGATGTCCTGACCGATGTAGAGCACAGCGTGTCTCTATGTTCAGATTCACTATTTTTCAACTGGTATAGTGCCTCTACCATTTCACCATTCTATTCCGTTTGATACCTGTTTATCGTTACTTCACCTTTCCTTACATACGACCGACCGGACTACCGGACTACCACCGGACTACCACCGGACCCCAGGCAGTGTCTTGTGCTGCATCGGCAGAGTCATTTCATTACTCTAAGGTACCTTTTATGCTTCCCTCTTGACTATTCATCCTTTATTTCCACCGTATCCTCCTTTCCTTGACAACGCAGACTATACCTCTGTTACTACCACTGATGTCCCGGACTATTTAGTCGTTCAGTCGTACCTTACAGAGTCCCGGGAATGCCCAGACTATAAGGAATGTATCTAGTCCTGAATAGGACAGCTCCCGTTTGGCTCACAACTACCATCTACCATTTGACCGACTGCTCACCGTCCACCATTTACCGTCACCGTCATCATTCTCTATCGTCCACCGCACTGTTCTATCGCTCATCACTCCGCTAGTCCGCCCGGACTATCGGAATACAGGTTCAAGTAGTCTGGAGACCTCATTCTCTCACTGCCCTTTCTTTGAGTCCCTTTAGGGTCGAGCGCACCGTGCCCCTAGACCCACTTACCACTCATCCTGCCCCCCACAGATAGGACTAGTGTTCTTCAACTGGAGCCCACTGTGAGGAACTCACAAAGGGGTTCCAGACGAAGTCTCCGTCCTACTGCACACTGTCTCAAACTTGAAGAATTGCTCTCGGACTTTTGGAATCTAGACATCTCTGAAGATTCTAGTTTCTTTCAACGAGTTTTGTCTCCCGACGCTCGTCATAACAGTGCTGACCTTCCAGATTCTGCCAATCTCGGAATCAGTTACTCCATGGATACCCAATTGGATCTGTTAGCAGCTACCGGAAGTCGCTTAGATCTGTCACTGTCTACCTCAACTCCTTCGTCTACACCGTCCCGCATTGCACACCGATCCCTGGTGGTTGTTGACACTGGTGGATCACGTTGTTTCCAAGGCACAATAGCCAACCGGTCCAACCTAAGCGATCCACTCCCCGGAGCATTTATACCCTCCACACTGCAGAGGCACGGGGAGGATCCCTTCCTGTTTTCCTCACCTCTTACACCACTCTCCTCGGACTGCTCTGCGTCACCATGCACCCCTTTCAAATCATCATCATCTTCCTCATCATCTTCCGCTCCATCCCTATCCTTCCTAGTCAGTCAAACCCCCTCTGGACCACCAGACCCGCTAGACCGTCTGGCTCTGCCAGCTGTTGCTCCGCCTCCACTGCCATCAGTTATCCAACCCCGCTCGATCCGTCCAATGGCCGATCCGGTCGCTATGATGCCCATATGGGGCACTCAGAATGCTCCCAAGTTTGATGGGAAAACTCCTGTGCTCTTACCTGCCTTTCTAGAGGACGTAGGTGAACTTGGAGATGCCGCTGGTATCACCGATGCTCAGAAGATCTGGGCTGCGATCCGGTATGCTGACCTAGAGGAGTCCGAAGGTTGGAGGCTCCTCAATGAAGCCACTGCTGACCCTGCTTCCTGGGATGACTTTGTAACTGCGGTCAAAAAGATGTATCCCGGTTGCGAAGGAGGTGCTAATCGTTATTGCTGCGCTGACATCCAGTATTTGGTACAGGAAGCCCATGCTAAGCAGATCCGAACTCTGGAAGAGTTTGGCGACTATCAGTGCAAGTTCCAGAAGATCGCCTGGACTCTCCTCGCTAACCAGAAGTTCTCAGAACTAGACCGGGACGCCCTCTTTTTCGCCAGACTCCTCCCTGACTTAGAGGGGTCAGTCCATCAACATCTTCTGATAAAAAGGAGTGACCATCATCCGCATGACCCATATCCCATAGAATATGTAGAGGAAGCTGCTAAGTTCCTGCTCACAGGATCCGCCCTCTGTCTGTCCCAAGAATTGCCGGCCCTGACTGGCCAGCCCTATTTCCCCACCTAGGTGGCGCCAATGTTGTAGCTGGCTCCAGCGGCTGCTCAACCGCCTCGACCGGTCCCGGTTAAGCAAGAACAGCTCACAACACGGCATCTGGCTAATTCAGGCTGCATCTTCTGCTTGGACACCTCCCATTTCATTAGGAATTGTACCCTTGTGGAAGCTTACATCCAGGCAGGGAAAGCTGTCTGTGATGCTAGTGGATGCTTAAGCCTCCCGGATGGGAGCTGTATTCTCCGTATTCCGGGAACTACTTGTCTTAAGGATTGTTTGGATCGCTTACACCAACAGGCTGCCACCAGTCCGTCTACTACAGTTACCACCGGTCTCCTGACCCTTGCAGCTCCGGAGACAGACGCTGTCTTAGACATTGATCCGTCGGTCTTTATGACCCCGGTAACAGGGGAATGGAGCGCTAATGACGGTCCGGACATTGAATTTCCAGATTTCCAGCCGTATATCGCCCAAGCCTGGGCTAACTTCCAGGCAGATAAGGCTAAGGACAAGGGAAAACAGGTCTGCTTTAATGGAGTAGAGATCCGGAAGCCCGCTTGCCCTTCTCCTCGTTCAGCCTCCGTGTCCGAAGAGATTCTGTCGCCGGCTGTGCAGGCTGATCGGGTTCCTACTACCGGTCTATCCAGGTCTACCACTGTCCTGTCTCAGTCTGCCCCGTCTGCTGTTCCGCCCCAAGTCGCTCCTGCCCCTTTGCCCACAGTTCCTAGACCTCCGACTCCTACCCCAGCCAATGTTATTCCACCTCGCCAACAGCAGCCAACAGCCTCTACTGCTGCCCCCGCTGGGCAGTTCCGTTACTCGTTCCCTCTTGAGGACGAAAATGCCCTGAAACATATCCTGGACTGGGTTCTGTCGGCCACTGTGCCGGTCCTGGTCAAGGAACTCCTCTCCGTCGCCCTGGAGGTCCAGAAGCAGATCCAGGACCTCTCTGCGACCAAGCGCATCCCTGTTTCTTCTAATATTGTTCATGTTAACGAATTCGCAGGCTATGAGCTTTCTGGACGTGACCCTGGGGCGGTAGGACACCACTTCGGGGGTCGCGTCGAGCGCAACAAGGAAGGTCTTATAGTCACTCACCACAGTATCCCGCTCTGGTCCCTTGAAGCTAAGGTATCCGGTACCGACTGGACTATCTCAGGCGTCCTCGACTCTGGATCCAAGATCATCGCCATGCCCAAGTGGATGTGGGAGTCTCTCGGATTACCGGTCCGGTCCGACTACCAGATGAATATGTTCAATGCCAACATGACCATCCAGCCAACAATCGGAGTCATGGAGAACCTGCATCTAGACTTCGGAGCCAGAGCAGTCTTGCTTCAGGTTCAAGTCATTCCTCGTGCTAATTTTGACCTACTTCTTGGATGTCCCTTCCACTGTTTGCTTAGCGCTACCACGGATGATTTCCCGGATGGAGCTCAGACCATCACTCTCTGGGATCCTAATACTGGGAAGGAGTATCAGCTCCCTACCAAGCCCTGGACAGAAGGCTGCCCGCATTGCCGGCACGGTCTGTTCTGTTCCCAGCATGAGGCTATGGTAGAAGTGGGTTTTTAGGTTTCGATGATCCACCGACTGGTTGGGGAGATTCCCAAACTCTGTTTACATCCCTCGCTTTGTCATCTGTCTGTCCGTCACCCCCTTTGTCTCTGGTTTCATTTTTTGTCTCCATACCACCCGCTTTGTTTAGTTTGGTCTGGATGGTGTTGGCACGCCGAGTGTCCGCCTGTTGCCAGTCTCCCCTTTACAATTTTCTTTCTTCTACTCAGACCGCCCTATCTCCCTCTGCTGTCTCTGTGTTTCTTTCTACGTATATTCCCTCACATTCTGTCCGTTCTTGGGCTTACAAGCCAGTTGCCAAAAAGGTCCAGCCGGTCATGGCCCCTCTCGAGAAGGGGTACCGTGTCCTCCGCCGGTTACCAGATGATCCTCTCACTGGACTTTTGCCATTACCTACTAACCCTCCGGACTTCGTCCCGGGGTCCGTTTCACACAGGAGCACGCCGATGCGCTCAACCTCAATCCTGCCGACTGGCTATGGCCAGAAGAACTCAAGCTGGTCCGGTGGATTGTCCTCAACCATGAGTTGGCTTTTGCTTGGGTACCAACTGAGTGGGGCCGCTTGGACGAGAGGTACTTTCCTCCGGTCAAGATTCCTACTGTCCCCCACATGCCGTGGGTCCTCTGCAATATCCCTATCCCTCCGTCCTCCTGGGACCAGGCCATCCAGATTATCAAGGACCAGATCGCCTCCGGAGTGTATGAACCGTCCATCGCCGCATACCAGTCTCGGTGGTTCTGCATCCTGAAGCAGGATGGTAAGACACTCTGGTTGGTCCACGACCTTCAACCTCTCAACGCTGTCACCATCCGGGACTCCTCAGTCCCTCCTTTCGTCGAACATCTCACTGAGTCATTCGGCGGCTACGCGGTCTATGGTATGATGGACCTGTTCACCAGCTATGACCAGCACCCACTACATGTGGACTCCCGGGACATGACCATGTTTGGTAGTCTGCTGGGGCCACACCATCTTACCACTATTCCGATGGGCCATACTAATGCAGTCCAGATATACCAAGCTGATATGTCTTTTATTTTGCAGGACGAAATCCCCCACCACACCATGCCATTTATCAATGACCTCCCGGTCAAGTCGGAACAGACCTGGTACCAGCATCCAGATGGCTCATATGAGACCATCCTGAACAATCTGGGCATCCGGAGATTTATTTGGAATCACCTTGTTGTCGTTCACCGTATTTTGCAGCACCTCCAGAACGTCGGGGCCATCATGTCCGCCAAGAAGTTTGTGCTCGCTGCCCCGGACGCCACGATCATCAGGCACAAGTGCACCTTTGCGGGCTGGGTGCCCCATGAGACTCGGATTCAGAAGATTCGCAACTGGCCCGCATGCCAGACTGTCACCCACGTCTGCAGGTTCCTTGGGACCTGCAGTGTAGTCCAGATTTTTATTCGTAATTTTGCTGCTATCACCTATCCGTTGGTTAATCTGACCAGGAAGGGTGTCCCTTTCGAATGGGGTGACGCCCAGAGGGAGGCTATAACTCGTCTGAAGGACGAGATCATAAAGTCCCCCATGCTCCGCCACTTGGACTACAAGTCTGGCCAGGAAGTCGTTCTTGCTGTTGACACCTCAGTCATAGCAGTCAGCTTTATTCTGTCGCAGGAAGGCAAGGATGGCCGCCGGTATCTGAACCGGTTTTGTTCCATTAGCTTGATGAGTGTCGAAAGCTGGTACTCCCAGGCTAAGCTCGAGTTATACGGCCTCTTCTGTGCCCTCCGGGCTGTGCGCATCTTCATCTTTGGTGTCACTAACCTCGTTGTAGAAATGGACGCTAAGTACGTGAAGGGAATGATTAACAACCCGGACCTCCAGCCAAACGCAACCATCAATCACTGGATCACCAGGATTCTGTTGTTCCATTTTTCCCTTCGCCATGTCCCTGCGGACCGTCATACTGGACTGGACGGTCTGTCTCGCCGTCCTCCCTCTGCCTCCGATCCTCCGGAGACCAACGACGTGGAGGACTGGCTGGATGACTCGTATTCCTTCGGTATCTTTCTGCTCAACGACCGCCTTCTTCCCTACGCTGTCTCCTCTGTCCAGTCCAGTCTGCCTGCCCAGCCGGCCTGCCACTACTCTGTTTCCCCCGCAGTCCTGTCTGTCTCCCCCCTCACCATTCCTCGCTCCGCCTACGTCTCGTGTTTTGAATCCCCCATTCTGCCTCCGGATTCCACTCCGGACCTTCCTGTTATTCCCCAGTCTGCTAAGGCGATTGCCTGTGAGGCTCACATTGACCGCATCCGTGACTTTCTCGTTTCTTGTGTCCATCCCCCTGATTTGACAGATGCCAAGTTCCTCTCCTTCGTGCACTTGGCCACTCAGTTCTTTGTCCTCCACGATTCCATGTGGCGTCGAGAGCCACACGGTCACCACCAGTTGGTTGTCCTGGAGCCCCACCGGTACGGATTGATTCAGGAGGCTCATGACAGCCTCGGACACAAAGATGTCTACTCAGTCCATGCCCAGTTGCTGCTCCACTTCTGGTGGCCGATGCTGGTTGACGATGTCAAGTGGTTTGTCCAGACCTGCCACGAGTGTCAGGTCTGGCAAACAAGCCATTTCCATATCCCGCCGTCCGTCCCCGTCATCGGGGGTCTATTTCGTAAGGCACACTTGGACACCATGTTGATGCCCTGATCTGGGGGCTACTGATGCATTGTCCAGGCCCGTTGTGCTCTGACCGCTTACCCAGAGTGGCAGATGCTCCACTCGGAGTCCGCCGCTGCTCTGGCATCCTTTATTTTTGAGGACCTCCTCTGCCGGTGGGGTCCCCTCTCCGAACTTGTCACTGACAATGGCCCTGCTTTTATCCAGGCTGTGAAGCTTTTGTCCACAAAGTACAATATCCGGCACATCCGCATCTCCCCCTATAATTCTCAGGCCAATGGCATCATCGAGCGTCGGCACTTCAATGTCTGGGAGGCCATCGTCAAAACTTCCCAGGGGGGGGAGTTGTGCTGGCATACCGCTGCTCACTCTGTTTTTTGGGCCGAGCGCATTACTGTGCTCCAGTTTACAGGTTTGTCACCATATTTCATGGTGCATGGAGTCAAGCCTCTTTTTCCATTTGATTTGACCGAAGCCACATTTCTTGTCCCACTGCCCAACACTGACCCTCTATTCCCGTCCAGCCTGATCGCTTGGAGAGCCCACCAGCTCCAAAAGTGTCAGGAAGATCTAGAGTCAATCCGGGAATGAGTTCTCAAAGCTCGTTTCGAGGCCTCCAAGCACTTCGAAGCCACATTCAAGAACCAGATCAAGGACTTCGACTTCCATCCGGGGAGTCTAGTCCTAGTCCGGAACACACGCGTCGAGAAAGAGCTGAACCAGAAGACGAAGCCAAGATATCTCAGACCAATGGTTGTCCTTCGCCGGACTGCCGGAGGTTCGTACCTCTTGGCCGAGTTGGATGGCATAGTCTCCAAGCTTCATTATGCTGCCTTTTGTCTCATCCCTTACTACCCCCGATTCCAGTCTAACGTCCCAGTCACCGAATTGACCGGTCTAGTTGAAGAAGACCTGGATCATATGGCAGGGGAAGACGTTGATAAGCCGGCTGAAGAAGACATGGACGCCGTCGACCTCGAATAACTTTTATACCGCCGATACCCCTGTTCTGCTCTCCTCTGTTTTACCCTGGGATTAGACCAGTGACTGTTTCACCCTGGGTTTAGACTGGCGATCCTCCGTTTCTCTCTCTCCATCTCTCGATAACTCATAAAAACACAGAAAAACAGACTAACAACACTATCCTATAGACAGTCATACAATACTCTCCTGAACTGGACCTCGGACACCGACCATTTTCTTCTACCATTCTATGTTCCTTTCTCTCCACTGTTTTGCTTTCATTTCTTTCTCAATGCTTAAGAATTTTTGTTAGTCTGATAGACCGTCCTCCAGTCTCTGTGGGACTCCAGTAGGGACAGAAGGAAGAAAGACGATTGATGAAGACAAGCCAGGTGGTGACCCGCCTCCAACTGAATCCTTAGGGCAGCCCGGTAGGGGTAGACGAATGAAAGAGGCCCGAAGAAGCCAAGCCGGGCGGCACCCCGCATCGTGCCTTTCGTCTCCCCATCTCCTATTCCTGCTCTTTTTCCTTGCTTACTGTTTTTCTTTCTTTCTTTTGTCTTCCCCCTGTGTAGACCGGACAACGACTTTTAATTTCTATGGTACACTGACCGACCTATCTACCACAGCCACGCCTCCTTGCCCTTCTCCAGCTCTTCCAGCTCCCGGACCACCCTGGTCATCTCCTCCAGGGCGTGGTCCTGCTGGACCTCCAGATCCTTGAGACCGGCCCGGACCCTGAAGAGCTCGGCCTGAACGGCATTGAACCGGCGCATGAGTAGCGCATGCACCGGCCAATCCAGAGCTTGGGCCAGTGCCACCTCGACTGCCCTTGCCTTGCCCTTGCCCTTCCCCCTGGCAGGGGCTTGGTCTTCTTCCTCCTCGCTTGATGAGCTGGTCAGGAGGAGGAGTGGGGCCGGAGGCTTCTTGCTCCCACCAGCCTTGGTAGACAGCTGGGGAACCCTCTTTTCTGTCGATCTGTTAGCTTTCTCTGACATTTGTGCACCATGAACTCACCTTTTGGTCGCTCAAGGACCACCTCCACAGCCCGCTTTCTCAGGCCTGACTTGCCTGATGCCCAGCTGCAACGGGCTTTGAGCCTGCTGCAGCACAGGCAGGCCACGCCTGTTCCCTTCCTGCATTGATGGGTGAGGTCCGCGTGTACGCACGTCTCGCATGCGTCCAGAGCAGGCCCGGGGGTGGGCACAGTGACCGTGGTGGGGGCCTTCTTCTTCACCGGACCTGTGCTCCTCGCCGCCTCTTCATCATCCGTGCGCCCTCTCTGTGAGCCTGGTCAGCCACTTCCTCGCTTCCCCCAGCAGGGGCCAGGACATACCTTCTTAGACGGCCCAGGAACCGCCTCGACTGACGACGCCCGCTCCTCTACCCCTGGCTCCACCACCTGCTCGACCTCCTCCACCTCCATGGCCGTCCCCTGCGTTGGGGTGGCATCTGCCATGTCGGGGGCAGTGACTGGAGGCGCCCCCGCTTGCTCCGTCCACTCAGCATGGGTTTTCTTGCCCTCCATGATCACCAAGATGACCTCAGAGGCCACCTTGGTGTCGACCTGGAGCACGTCTGCCACCTGCTGGGCCTTCTCCCACCCGTCCTGGAGGTCTTGTGAGCTAGCCGCCTACCCAGCAATGCCAGTAACACACCATTGCCTCCTCAAATTCCCTCATCCACATCTTCTGCTCTTCCTTGAGCTCCTCCCGATTGTCCGGCATGCTCTTGGCAACCATTTCGACACGCACCATCACATCTTCGAAGGTCTTGCGCACGGTCTGCCAGTGTGTGGCGCCCGTGTCTGCCAATGCGCGGTAGCAGTCGAGTTTGCTGCTGAACATCATCATGGGGGGGGGTGAGAAAGTAGGGAGGAACGGTGACAGTTAACAGAGAAAAGCATGCCACTGTGGACTCACGTCGATTTCAAACTCCACCCATGCTTAGTCATCAGGTTGCATCTGACTGGGGACAGTCAGTAGCTAAGTCCCCTGCGGATGTAGAGCGCAGCGCATCTCTATGTTCAGATTCACTATTTTTCAACCGGTACAGTGCCTCTACCATTTCACCATTCTATTCCGTTTGATACCCGTTTATCATTACTTCACCTTTCCTTACATACAACCGACCGGACTACCGGACTACCACCAGACTACCACCGGACCCCAGGCAGTGTCTTGTGCTGCATCGGCAGAGTCATTTCATTACTCTAAGGTACCTTTTATGCTTCCCTCTTGACTATTCATCCTTTATTTCCACTGTATCCTCCTTTCCTTGACGATGTGGACTATACCTCTGTTACTACCACTGACGTCCCGGACTATTTAGTCGTTCAGTCATACCTTACAGAGTCCCAGAAATGCCCAGACTATAAGGAATGTATCTAGTCCTGAATAGGACAGCTCCCGTTTGGCTCACAACTACTGTCTACCGTTTGACTGACCGCTCACCGTCCACCATTTACCGTCACTGTCATCATTCTCTATCGTCCACTGCACCGTTCTATTGCTCATCGCTCCACTAGTCTGCCCGGACTATCAGAATACAGGTTCAAGTGGTCTGGAGACCTCGTTCTCTCACTGCCCTTTCTTTGAGTCCCTTTAGGGTCAAGCGCACTGCTCCCCTAGACCCACTTACCACTCATCCTGCCCCCCACAGACAGGACTAGTGTTTCTTTGAGTCCCTTTAGGGTTGAGCGCACCGCACCCCTAGACCCACTTACCACTCATCCTGCTCCCCACAGACAGGACTAGTGTTCTTCACCGATCACAAGAACCTCACCTACTTCTGGGAACCACATAAGTTCAACTGACAGCAAGTGCAATGGCTCCTCAACCTCACCGACTTCAACCTTAAATTCACCCATTTCCCAGGTTCCTCCCTTGCCACCCCCAACACTCTCTCTCACTGACCCGACCATACCAATGATGATGACAATGACAACATTGACATCACTCTACTCCCAGCCAATCTCTTTATCAACCTCATCGACACTGACCTCTCTGAAAAGGTGGCTGCCTCCTCCACCTCCAACCCCCTTGTCCTCAACGCCCTTCATGCACTTGAGGGTGTGGTCCCCTCCCAATTCCACTCTCGTCTTTCAGATTGGAAGTTTGACGCTGGTCTTCTCACCTACCAAGGACGCGTCTACTTACCCGACTCCCACAGATGAACCATTGTCTCCGCCTGCCACAACCATCCCTCTGTTGGCCACCCTGGTTTCCTCAAAACTCGTCAGCTTGTCTCTCATGACTTTTGGTGGCCCAGTCTCGCCTCCTTTGTCTGGAATTACATCCAAGGTTGCACCCTTTGTTAATAACACAAGGTCAACACACACCCCACCATCGCCCCCTTGACTCCCATTGTCTCCTCCTGCACCTGGCCCTCCCAACAGGTCTCCTGCGACCTGATCACTGACCTCCCTCTGTCTGATGGCTTTGACAGTCTTTTGGTCATGGTCGACCATGGGCTTACTAAGGGGGTGATTTTGTGCCCAACTAGGAAAACTGTCACCACAGAAGGGATCACCCACCTATTCTTTCACAAAGTATACACTAGATTTGGTCTCTATGACAAGATCATATCCGACCAAGGCCCTCAATTTGTCTCAGAATTTGCCAAATCCCTAGCATCTCTCCTCGGATATTCTCTCGCCCTCTCCACTGCCTACCACCCCCAAACTAATGGAGAAACAGAACGTGTCAATCAAGAAGTCGAAACATACCTCCAAATCTTCTGCCATGATAACCCGACCAATTGGACAGAACATATCCCAATGGCAGAGTTCGCCCACAACCACCGCCCCCACTCAGTCACCAACCAATCGCCATTCTATCTCATGATGGGATATGAACTGAAACCTCTCCCCACGATCATTTCCGAAATGAACCTCCCTGCCATTGAATCACAACTCAAAGTCCTATCTCATATGAGAAACAAGGTGTTGGCAGCACATGAACTAGCCTGCCAAGTAATGAAATCCAGGAACACATAAGGCTTCAACCCATGGAAATGAGGAGATAAGATATAGCTAGAAGCCCGGAACTTAAAATGTTCCCTCACCAGCCCTAAATTTGCCCCAAAATGAGAAGGACCCTTCGTTATCACAAAGGTCTTATCACCTATCACCTACAAACTCTGACTCCCTCCCACATAGAAGATTCATCTGGTATTCCATGCCTCCCTCTTATTGTCCTATCGTGAAAACAACGTACATGGATGGAACTTCCCCATTCCACCACCAGACCTAATAGAAGGGGAAGAAGAATACGAAGTTAAAAAAGTTGTATGTCATCAAGGTACTCTGTCCCGTCGGTGATACCTTATCTGATGGAAGAATTATTCAGCAGAAGAAGACTCATGGGTTTCAGAGTCAGAAATGAACAATGCCCCACTCATCCTGAAGGCATATAAATGCCTCCACCCCAAGCTCTTCCCCCATCCCATCTCCCATTCAATCTGCTACATGTCTACCTCCAATGCCTCCTCTTGCCCCTCTCACCGTGTACCCTGACTCCTGGAATGCTCAGAGTTCTCCTGGAACTAGAACAACTACTAGTGTGGACCTTTCACCCATTTAGGGACCATGAGAGGGCGTTCCAACTCCTCTTCATCCTGTTCAACCGGGTTCTCCAACAACTGGACCAACCTCCCCCTCTTCCATAACATTATCTTCCCCAGTTGACTCCCTCACCTGTCCCAACACCCCTCACCCCACCATCAGCGAGTGGAGAATCCTCCACCATGCCCATGACGATGGAATCCGTCCCCCAGATGTCCCCACCTATGCCCAATGCTTGTGCGATGACCTCCCCGACGAACATTACCGTAACCTCCTCATGATGCACGTCAGCAACCCCCATCTTGCCATCCCGATGGATGACAACCTCACACCCAGTTCCCCTCTAGCCTTGCTAATTGACGCCTTCCTGGAGGTTTGCCACCTCGACCTGCTAATTGACTCTCTCAACTCCCACTTAGACCTGATTGTGGCCAAACACCGCCTTCGCTCGATTCATACCATCCTCCACAGACACTTAGGATCCATTGGATATCAAATGAGGCTAGGAGAGTACCTGGTCGACCTTGACCGTTATCTCACCGAAAAAGCCGAACTTAACTGACCCTGTTACCGCTGTTCCATCACTAACCATTTCGACAACCTCAGAAGTAATGACACTCCCTCCACCTCGTCTTTTCCCCTTGACCCTGAAGAAATAGTGGTCTTGGAAAGAGAAGAACTCTCCTACTGGAGACGGCACCCATGGCCCCTTCCCACATCTCATCCTCTGTACAAACAAACCTGCTTCCATTGCCATCGACTCAGGCATATGCGAGTCAACTGCGAACTCTACAAATGTCCTACTTGCCATACCTGGGCCCCAGGACATGCATAATACCAATGCGCCCACTACGTGTTGACCTCTCTACCACTCATTCCCCTCACCACCCTCCCAGTGGAACCTTTTCTTCATTGTCCTTGTCCAGACGCTCCCACTGTTCAACGCTTCCCCCATCTCCATCATCCCTGTTGCCCATCCCATGACAACTCCATCATCAACAGCCCTTTCGTGCACGCCCTCGTCGGTGCTCTGGGAGTCCCATCCCTATCCCTCCCCCTTGTGCGGACTCTCCCGATGATGACCCCTTTACCGCTGAAGCCTACAGCAACATGACTGGCTCCCTGGGATACAGTTACCAGGAATTTTAGAAAGTCAACAGTGTTTCCTCACCTTAAATGGGGGGTAATATTACATTTTTCCTTGACTTCACTTCGTTTCCCCTGTTTGTCATTGAACATTAGTTTCCTCATCTGATTCTCTCGTATCAGGCTCGTAGCTCCACACTTAGTCACCAAGTCTTTTATGCCATTCGCCCATTGACTCATATGCTTAGTGACCCATGTTTACTTTTCATTGTCCTTGTTTTGTCTCATTTATCCTCTGTGTACTATATAAACCCGCTCATAGATCTACCTACTCTCTAGCTTAGACCTACTCAGCAATCTACTTGCTTCTCTTTCTCTGTGTGTCCTCACTCAACACTTGACTGAGCGCTCCGCTCTTATCTTCGTCTCCTTGCTAGCAAGCCGCTAGGCAAAACCTTCAACTCTGAACCTTCATTGACTAGTCGTTGGACGAACCCTTGACCCTGCTCTTCGCAGGCTATGTCCCTTGCCTTCGTCTCGTTGTAGCTGTCAGCTGACAACGATCCTTGCCTTCAATCCTTAGCCAAGTTCATGCTCTGACCTTTTGGGATCAAGCGTAACACTTATCTATTAAACATGCCTTTCCCTTGTGTTCTGCTATCTTCTATTGTTATAGGGTTTCTTATGGGTTTAGGGTATAGACACATGTATAGTAG
>JBBPMH010000019.1:0-107247 GCA_038090235.1 Pulveroboletus ravenelii
GTGCAGGCGGATGTCAGGGAAGTCAAGCTGCAGCGGGTGCCTTTGCGTAAATCTATGAAAGAATTGGACAGCAACATGCTCAAAGGTAGGTTTTCAGCGGTTGCTCTTATCAGCTCGATCTGATGGCTTCCAGTTAACACAAGGAAGGAGGAAATTATACGGTTCAACAAAGCCAAGACCGACGCTGAATTTGCGAAAATACTCAGAATCCGAACACTTGCTCCAGAGTATTCAGAATCCCAGTCACAACTACGGAAGAGCATACGGGCGAGTTTACCGTGTTTGATAGGCGTTTGGCCTTTACTGACCCAACCCCTAGGCGATCAAGGATCGTGTACAGAAACTTGAAGACCATTTACAGTTTTCAAAGAAGAGGATTAACGAACTCAGGACAGGCAGACCCAGTATAAGGCAAGTGTTCCCCAAGAGCCGAACATGCCGACTCCCTCTTCTTAACTCTTATAATAGGCCGCCCTCTCTGGACACAGTGAATCGCACATTCCGTAATATTGACATCGCCATCGAACAACAGAAGCAAGAGGTATCTCGACTGCGGCGTCGCATGGCGAGGCTAGATGTCTCGGGAGGCACGGGAAGTCGAGATCAACTTGCTATATCGTCATCGAAGCGCCCTCTGAATGTAACTCCGAACGTCGCCATTACTACGGCAGCGGCGTTGAACGCGGAGCGATCCGCGCAGAGGCTAAAGAAGGCGATGTTGGCCTCGAGAACCCAGCCACTTCTGAACACGACGGCAACTGCTCCAGCTACTCTGACATCCCTTCAGACGCCGCAGAAAGTTACGGTAACCAAACCGGACATGAAGACGCCAGACTTGAAAGCGCCAGAGGGTGTGTTCACCCTACCGATGACACCAATGATGAGTTTTCCTCCGTCACTGCCAAGCTGGACGCCGCCACCCTCGGAGCCTGGGAATCTTACGATGCACGACATCTCTCCGTCACGGACTCGAGGCGGGATGAAACATCACCAAAGGCCGGTCGCACTGAAGAAAAATACGAGCCCGGCTGGCTCGACTCAGCCGTCGTCGTTTGAGTGGAAGCCGGTGGAGCCTATCAGACCGGCGTCGTCGCTTCCGTTTGCTATACGGCCTGCGGGGTCGAATTAGTGTTGAACGTTTATCTGCTTGTTGGTTGGATTTCTGCGCATCTTTGAATTGTACTGTGTATTTGATGGATTGCGAACGCCAGACGGGTCATGCGGGCAAATCTTGCGTGAGTGTGGTCATCTTGATAAGCTCCATCGTGAGTGCTGGGGGCAGATGAGATGAAGATAGTCACGATGCCGAACATGAGTCTCTTACAGTAGTAGGACGACTTTCTTGGTCCGCGCGGTGCTGCTCGATCGAGTCTGTGGGATTCGCGCCAGATCGCGGATATCCACCCGTCCGCGCTATCAGCACCATCCACCAGAAGCTGCTCCGCACCGCACCGCACCGGGCTTTCCAGCTGGTACGCCTCCCTTTCCATACGCACGGAATGCGGTTCTAGAGGGTAATACAATGGCGCTACTGGAGACACCCAACTCAACGTAAATAGGCCACCGGGATGGGCACTTCCTCTCGCCTCCATTCGAGAACCCGCGTCCTCTCCACCCCGGCGACCCATCCTCGCCTGTTGGCCGGCGATGAACCTGAAGAAAGAGCTCGGCGAGCTCCTCCACTACCGGAACGCGTACCTCCTTGCCTTCTCTGCAACGACAGGCTATGTCTGCTTTGGGTGGGACGTTGGGCTGATCGGTGGTGTTCTCGCCCTCCCTTCGTTTCAGCAGTATTTTGGGCTCGACAAGGGATCGGCGGCTGCACGTGCCTCGTTGAACGGGAACGTCGTATCCATACTCCAGGCTGGTGGGCTGTATGTGTTCCCCACTCCATCCTTTGTAGAGCACCTTCAAGTGATTGCCCACCTGCAGCTTCGGAGCACTGGTATCCACTTGGTTTGCGAGCCGCTATGGAAGAAAACCGTCCTTACTTGGCTCCGCTGCTGTCTTTCTCGTTGGGAGCGTGATACAGTCGATCGTGGGCATCGGTAGCACACCGGCTGTTGGGCTTAGATTGCTCTACTTTGGTCGGTTCTTTGGCGGCGTCGGTGTTGGACTTATGGCTGCTCTCGTGCCGACCTACGTATCTGAATGTGCGCCGCGAACCATTCGCGGGCGTTGTACCGGCAGCATAGAAGTGGCCGTCGGACTAGGGAATATGTTGAGTTGCAAGTATTTCATACCTTCCTCCCGCTACGCGGTCAACTTACATCCTCTCGGTCTAGTCTGGGTTAACTATGGCGTAGCTATCCACCTCCCTTTCGGAGAGATGCAGTGGCGCCTTCCTATCATCGTCCAAGTTATTCCGGGCATCCTCTTCTTCCTTTTCATGCTTCCCCAGCCAGAATCACCTCGTTGGCTAGTCGAAAAAGAGCGTTATGAGGACGCCGCACGATCGCTCGCATATATTACCCGTACCCACCCTACCTCTCCTGCGGTCCAATCGACCCTCTCTGAGATCCGTGCGGATTTCGTTGGCCGTCATAGACTCAGCATTCTCTCACAGTTCCGTGGGATGGGAGAGAACAAGCTCATCGCGCTTCGTTGCGTCATCCCACCCCTCCTCACCTTCTTCCAACAATGGACCGGAACGAACGCGATCAACTACTATGCTCCTCAAATATTCGCTTCTCTCGGCATTTCAAGTACGACCGCATCGCTCTTCGCTACCGGTATCTACGGAGTCGTCAAGTTTATCGTCACATGTCTCGTGCTCGCGTTCGTCATCGAATCGTGGGGCCGTAAACGCACACTTTTCTACGGCGGACTCGCCCAAGGTGTGATGATGCTCTGGATCGGTGGTTACCTAGCCGTCCATCCCCAGCCAAAGGTCGTACCCGCGACATACGTCGCCATCGTCGCCATCTACCTCTATGGTGTCTTCTTCTGCCTCGGCTGGGGCTTCACCCCGCTCGTTCTCGGGTCCGAGGTTGCCCCTGGACATCTTCGACCAGCGGCGATGTCCCTCGCGTCTTGCATGACCTGGTTGTTCACCTATGTGATCGCGCAGATCACACCCACGATGCTGACGCGCATCACGTGGGGCACTTTTGTCGTCTTCGGCATCGCGAGTGTGGTGATGGCGGTGTGGGTGTGGGCGGGAGTACCGGAGACGACAGGGGTGCAGCTGGAGGATGTGACGTGGTTGTTTGAAGGGGATCTGTGGATACGGTGTGTCCAGGACGCGCCCGGTGGACGGTGGTTACTCGGGGGGCGGCGTGCGGTGAGCATAGAAGAGCTGAAGAAACGGGCCGCTGGAGGGTGCACGAAGTAGATGCGGCGTGTCGGACGAGGTTGCGCCGGACAAGCGGCCAACCGGCTAGTTTACATGAGCGGCATCAGGCATTGGAGTATTTGAGTGTTCCATATGTGTGGATCTACCTTTGTCCGTTGCATATGAGAGTTGATCTCGCGCGCGCACTCTTCAAATGGAGAAATAAAATTTTTCCAGTCCCAAGGTATACGGATTATAGCACCCAGGAGAAACGAATTAATCTAGTTCCACGCTAAGTATTTAGCTTCCGAACAAATGAAGGCTATGCACAGAAATGAATGTTGAGAATAAAAGATCGGATGGCCTTCAACGTGCGATCAGTGGTATATGACGGGGGTCCCGATAACCGGAAAAACGATACCAGCCAGGGAAACAACCAACTCGGCCAAATCAAATCTCCCAATCCTCGCGGGAAGAAAGTCGTGCCTTGGCGCGCTCGGCGTGGCGACGTGAAATAGGGCTAGCGCTGCGTGCCTCCACACCACTACAGTTTTTTTAAAAAAGGAAGCGTTACTGGCGTTCCCGATAAGATACTAAAAGGCCACGAACCATTGACTTCCTGAACCCGACGGCGTAGAAGACGGTGATGTTGCGTCCGTCGAGGCGGTCGGGGTAGATGACGCTGACTGTGCCGCGCTGTTCAGGGCGGTCGGGGTAGACGACGCTGGCGGTGTTCCACTACTCAAAGCAGCAGCTGGAGTAGCTACACCTGATGCGCTGCTGACAGAAGCGGAAGCAGACGGCAGAAGCCATGTAGGAGTAGGTATAGGAAGTGCAGTTTGATTGGGTCCAGGGGCTGGTATAAACGTGTACGAATTATTGAAAATGTCATCCTGCGCGCCATCACGGAAGTTGTAGAGGTCCTGGTAAAGAGGTGGCTCGTAATATCCTTCATGCATCTGCATCACAGGGCGACGGTGAGGCGAGCGAAACACAACAACCTGAAGCAGGTACTTACATTATTCCCCTCAAGTTGCAACCAGTAGAAGGGCTGCTTGGCACCGTAGGTGCAGTTTCCATAATCTGGCTCTGGCTTTCCGTTGTCTGGGTCCGCCCCGCAGCGACGGGCAACCTGGGGGATGCCAAGCGGGACACTGGAGGTGGAGCCGGTCACATTGCATTGGAATCCATTCATGTACACTATACATAGATGAGAAAACATGCAAGAAATACAAGATTGGAAAGTGACACGTACTCTGCTCTGAACCACTGTCCGCTCGGTGGATCCAATGGAAGCCACAAATGCATCCACCAACTGGGCAGGGCGGCATCCTTGCCGGGACAGCGAAATCAGTGTATCGACTCCAAACACAAGTATGATTGACGCTGAAAATGGTGAGGGTGTCGGGATGGACGTTTGTGACATTACTCTCGTATGCGATGGATAATCCACAGCCTCCAGTGTCAGCTTCATTGTTCGTGTGGTACTGGGTTGAAGCAGAGCCAGGACAGACGTTGTTGGGATTGTTTGGGTCTTGGACATTACCGCCCTCTGAGCCTTTATAATAAGTGGTAGCGCCCCTGTTACAGGCTATTTCCGCAGTGGCGACCCCGCCAGCAGGGAGGTCGAAGAAGTCCCCTGCATTGGGTGGGTAGTCAAGGTGGTTGTGAAACCACCACTTTTTGGACGACATGTTGAAAAGAGGAACAACAGGACGATTATCGTAGTCAAAGGTCTTGTCAGTGACATTGAATCCCCACATGGAGGGGTGCCATATGGCTAGGGGGCTCTGATATGAGCTAAAAGTAGAGAAAAGAGAAGTTGAGACGCACAGGCATGGGATGCAACGCGACGGAGCGATAACAAGACCGAGAGGGCGAGAGTAAGATGCATCGTGGACCGGCCAGGGAACGGGGAGAACGTGAAGCCTGGCAGGCTGCCTTTAAAGCTCGCCCTGCTCGTGGTCATGCTTGCGACCTTGCCATGACGATCTTACCGAGTCCTGCGTGTACTGCCGCCGCCTTGATAATGAGCAAGATCAAGGGAGCAGCATCTGCAAAGCAGCCGTGTAATAATGTTATCGCTTGATAGCTCTAACATCGCTTATTCGAGAGTTGTGGTTGGGGGAGGCCCGAGTTGGGTGTGAAACGACGGTAGCGAGGTTGTAACCTCGATCTTACCGATTAGTACTACCGCGCGGGGCTCGCGCTCAGTAGGATTGTCATCCAGGCTGGTCAACTGACCCCTTGCTCATACTACGGCGAATCTGTGGTCTAATATCTTCAATCAACGAGGATCTCCTCGACAACTCATCAAAGTCTGACGAAATCGACTCGGGTACACGTGCACCGTGAAGCTTGTAATTTTGACTAGAAGGACTGCTGAACGTGAACTATCAAAACATAAATCAGCGTTGCTTGACGAAAGATATTATCTGTCAACATTCCGGCAATTCGCGTTGCTGTCTGAACTTCAATCCAAGTGAGTCCCCCAATCGAAATATTTTTCACAGGGAGCAGATTAACCGAGCCAGTTACCAGTCTGGATTGGCATTTCGTAGCTTATTAATTATATTTCGGTCAGTGTGGCTTTCTTTGTCAGCGCGTAATGAATTCTGTTGCCGCTGCTCTGCTCTTAAAATGCCTCATTGCGGATATTGCAATGTCGGCGAGGTGCCAGAAATGTACCAGGAATAAAGTTGTGGTCATACAGGACAGAACATATGCTACACAACAAGTGAGACTGTAGAGTAAGAGAAGCAGTAGTCACGTATCTATCCCTTACCCGCAAACCGGCACCTACCCACAAACTGGCAGTCACAAATGTCACAATGTATCACAGACAGTCACACACCGTCATAGCAGTAAATTTCAGACTCAGATTGGGTAATATGTATTGCGATACTAGTGGTTGGCTATGTGACTATTGAGATCCATGTATGTATAATGTATCTAATTAAAGGGCATTTGTCTCAAACTATACAGATAATGATTAGTAGGCTTGAGCCTCATGAGCCTTGACGAGTCTATTGAAGGGTTTTGTGGACACCATTGGCTCGGTCATTTGCCTGGCGGGAAACCTTGATGCTGTTGCACATTAGCTTGTTGGAATCCAAGTCTTAATGCATTTTACTCACCTTATGTGCCCTTGCAGCTGCGCTGATGGTCTTTTAAGTCTCATCAGACAGGTCGTTGACAGCGAGTTCCATCCGAGCCTCATATTCAGGATCTTTGGTTGTCCTCGACGACCTGCCATTGCCAGCGACCAGTGGTGGCCACATTTTAAACTCCGCTTCGGCATATGACAACCAAGATGACAATGGCCGACTCCATGATCTCTGGAACTACTGCCACTTTTCGCCCGTTCAACTTGGACAACATAGATAGAGAACATAAATTAAAGTATTACAGTGAAAATGTTGTGTATTCTAGAGTGCCGATTTGGGGGTGGGTGCCGGTTTCCGGGTAATAAGGGATAGTACAGATTGCGAACCTGCCTGTGCTCAGTAAACTCATTCTCACGAAATGACCACCCTAAAGTCGAGTGAGAGGAGACAAGTCAATGAGAAATAGGAATGAGAAATAGGAATGACAAGATGGCCTCTGGTCCTTACGTCCGGGTGCTCGGACCTGGTTGCTATGCACGGTGTAGGTTTGCGCCACAGAATGACCCGTGGTTATGGCAGAATTCTTCATGTCTAGATTAGACCCCATGTTTGTCTTCCGCATATGGGCACGACCGCCGTCTGCAATCTCCTTTCTAAAACAGCACGAAGCATGTTGGATGATCCCAGGGTAATATGAAAATTGTGGTATCCAAGACTACAACTCTTGTTCAGAACCTGTTATTTTACATCCTACCAGGGAAGACTAGTCACAGGAACGAACGTTGGACAACAATAAAGGACCGGATAAGCCTGGTGCGCGTCGACGCGCGCTCAGGACGGAAACTTGCAGAGCGGGGGGGTATATGACGGAAGAAAGCAAAAGGAAAGCATTTTGACAATCAGCAAGGAAGTACGGGCCCGAGAAACATCAAACTCAGAAAGGCTTCCAGAAATTCGATTTCCTCTCTGGGTTCAATGGTCGACGTTGTCGAATCATGCTGCCCATTCTGTGTTTGAGGAATGTGGTTCCTCGCTCAGTTTGCACAGAATTACGGGGAAGGGCGCTAGCGTCGCGTTTCATCATGCTGGAGGACAAAAAAACGAATCAGAATCACTGGTGTTCTGAGAACGCACATAAATACCAACCACTGTGATTGTGTCGAACTCGACGATGTTTCAGATGGCGCTGTCACGCCGGCCGAGGAAGACGGGGTAGAGGAAGTTCGCAGCGGCGTTGTGCTGCCATCCGAAGCAGTGGCAGGCTCAGCAGTGGCAGGCTCAGCAGTGACAGGCTCGGCAGTGGCAGGCTCGGCAGTGGCAGGCTCGGCAGCTCCAAAGGCAGCAAGGACAGGAAGAGCAGTTTGATTGGGTCCAGGGACCGGCATAGATTTGTACGAATCTTGGAAAATGTCGTCTTGCGCGCCATCTTTGAAGTTGTAGAGGTCGTTGTAAAAAGGAGGGGCATGCGGTCCTTCAAACATCTGTATTGCAATGATGAGTCCAACATATCAACCTGAGGCGGGTACTCACGTTGTTCTGCTCGGCTTGGAACCAGTAAAAGGGCTGCTTGGCGCCGTAGGTGCAGTTTCCAGAAACGGCGTCCAGCTTTCCGTTGTCTGCGTCCGCCCCGCAGCGACGGGCAACCTTGGCAGAGGCAAGTCCGACATTAGAGGTGGAGTCGGTGATGGTGCATTGAAACCCATTCATGTAGTCTGAATATGGATGAGAAAATAAAAAAGGAATACAAGGCAGGAAAGCGATGCATACTCTGCTCTGCGCCACTGTCCGGGGAGTGGATCCAAAAGAAGGCACAAGTGCACAGATTATTTGGGCAGGGTGGCATCCTGTCCGGGACAGCGAAATCAGTGTATCGATTCCAAACACAAGTTTGATTGACGCTAAAAACGACAAAGTCCTCGGGTTTGACTTGCGAGGCGTCGCTCTTGTACGCGATGGCTAACGCGCAGCCCTTGACATCATCTATGCCTTTTGTATGGTACTGGGTTGGGGGAGAGCCAGGACAGACGTTGTTAGGATTATCTGGTTCTTGGACGTTACCACCCTCGGAGCTGGCGTAAAAAGTGGTAGCGCCCTTGTTACAGGCTATTTGCGTACTGGCTTTCCGGCCAGCAGGGAGCTCGAAGACGTCCTCCGGGTGGGGTGGGTGGCCAAGGTGGTTGTGAAACCACCACTTCTGAAACGAGAGGTGCATCAGCGGGGCAACGGGACGGTTATCGTAGTCAAAGGTCTGTCGAGTGACATTGAATCCCCACATGGAGGGGTGCCATATGGCTAGGGTGACCTGGTGTGAGTCGGGGGAAGAGAAAGGAGAAGTTGTGACGCACAGACGTGAGACGATACGAGACGGAGCGACGCAAAGACGGAGAGGAGGAGGGTAAAGTACATGGACCGGCCGGGGAATGGGGGGGGAATGGGCTACATGGTGGTACATTTTAAGCTGGGCGAGCTCGGACAATAGCGACACGGCAATTAAGGCGCGTCTTGTCACACAACCACATTGTTAGCTGTGACCATCACATCGATTCTCGTAAATATCCGTGGGCCTGATGCGACCGAACCATAATCCCATCGACGCTCTATGGCCGGTCGTGATGTACCTCGATCGCCCCGTCGTCGCATCGCGAGAAGATCATTGCGGAGATTGTCGTCGTGCAACGTTTTCCTCGATGCGTGCCATCTGTACACCCTCCCAGTCCCTCCATGTACCTCCGACATGCAGGCTTTGACCGTGCTTCATGACCGTCCTCCCATCCAACCGAAACCAGTGCACGACTGGCCAGCGCACGTTCCCGTTACCCCGCTTTGTCTCTCCACACTCTGAGGCCAAAGCGGCAACCCAAATCGTCGGCCCGTTGACCAGCTGGCATTGTTCCCCCGATATTGCTTGGTCCACAGTCCACATGTCTGTTCGTCCATATAATTTAGATGGTGCTTCTCCGTGAGCTATCATTCCTCATCACTCCATTCCATTTCTACGCTGTTATGAACCAATCACGGGTTGCCACCGCTACAGCTGCTCTCCCGGGACGACCTGAGAGACCTATCAAGTACGCTTCCCCTGTTACCGCTCCGGATGGCACCGTCGGATACGACCGCCCTCTTGAGAACTATTTTGATACTTCCATGGCCCCCTGTCTCCTCCCCTCTGAGCCCCCAACCAGAGTACGTATTCGCGTCCCCTCTTGGGGCTGGCGGTGACACACCTTCCAATCATAGCTTTATGACACGATCGCGCGTGCACATGATCACCACTTTCAGATCAGTCCGGACATAGTCGATCCTTCGCGGCCCACCCCCCGCCCTCTGATCCTCAATCCACGTGAACGTCGTCATTCCCTCGCCAAGCTCCCTGGAAATTCCCCGGAGTACATGGGCATCTCACCTGACTTGCCAGGCTGGCGTCCCCGTCGTTCCTCATACGAGGACCGACGTGGTGTTGTTGGGGTGACACCGAGCGAAGTAAACACGCTCGTTCCGTATATACCACCCATTGACACGAGCTTGCCACCCCCATCCAGGGAGTGGCTCGATGCAAAGGCAAAGCAGTTCTTGGCAGACGCGCACGCTGATTTCGAGAATTCTCGTCGTAATGCCACACATGATGCCACACAACCCGAACCTTCTTCCAATACGGACGACAGCGACTTCACCTTTGATTACGACTCTGACAGCACTCACGACGGTGCCCTCACTGTCCCTCATGTGTCCACGCACCAGCCTTCACAACAAGCTCCTCCGGTAGAGCCCGATTCCAACTCGGATGATGGTGACTTTGACTCGAGCGCGGATACGGACACAGACACAGATACGGACATCGACATGAATAGCGATGGTGACTATAACTGGAGCACTACCCGTATCTCGGAGTCAAATCCTCGTGCTCTGGCGGATGTTCCGCGGTGGATAATCCCACGCAAGCGTCCATCTGTCGTGATTGTTGACAACAAAGGTGTTACTGGGGTCCTTGATGACTCGAATGACGTCAACCATAGTACGACTCCCACCTCAGGCTGGGACGACTCTGTAAGTCCACCCTCATCCGACGACGAACACAGGGGCAAGCGGCGCAGAGGAGGGAAAAGCATATGTTGGAACAGAGATGCTAAGAAGCCCAAGAGACACGCGAACGACACACCTGCAATGCAGCGTTGCAACAGTATCGGTGTGCACCACATATCAGAGTCCGAAGATAGCTCCTCTGGGCGCGCCGTAATGACTCCACGCAGCTCCTCCCTGGTGCACGGTACGACCACATCTTCGCAACCACCAGCCTCAGCCATCACCGCCACTGCCCTGCAGATGAACCACGTTCGGATCGCATCACCCCGTATTGTCTCTCCCGGGGCCTTACCGCAACCGAACATTGCCCCTCTGTTTCCTAAATCGTCCAAAGTGTTTCCTTGCCTTTTACATGGCTGTACCCAAGTCTGTGCCTCCGTAGGTGATCTCCAGAGACATCAGCAGTCCCTTCGGCATCGTGTTCCCTCACACACTTGTTCGGCTTGCGGGAAGTCGTACACGCGACCGGACGCGTTGAAGAGGCATTTGAACAGCAAGGCTTCGTGTAAGAAGGTGCACGCCACGAAACTCACCAACAGCGCAGAAGTCGAAGAAGTACGACCTAAAGCAAACGCGGAGGCGGTGTAAGCGGTAGTGAATTCTCCCCTTCACGATCGGAGGCGAGGAAGTGGCATGCCCCAACCGCACCGCTTTCATTCCAGTTTCTCGACGCGATTTCTGGGGTCGATTTGGGGCGATAGCCTGAATGAAGCTTCAGGGTTTGGGAGTCACAATGATATACAACCTGCAGGTCGGGCTGCATGCTTTAGTTGCAATTATACATTCATTTTGTAGATACCTTTCCTTTTTTTTTTTTTACTCGTATGTCGTATTCGTCCTGCCTTTTCACCCCGCGTAATGTGTTTAACTTGCCCTCGCAATCGTGTCGCTCATTGGCAATTGGAAAAAGTGGAGCATTTTAGATGGTGACACGTTTTGACTCTCCTCCGAGTGGCCAAATTCAGAAGGACGTCGACTGCGTGGGTTATAAGCTTCTCAGAGGCCGCGTCGGCATTACAACCTCGTTCTGCAGTGACTCTGTACCTGCGATCCATCGGGGTCAATACACCGAAGAAATAATGTGTAGCCTGGTGGATTCTTGATGGGCAGGTGGATTTCGTGCGCCCTCGAGGCACTCCTTCCCTCATACTCGTGATACTTGATGCATGGCATTGGTGGCGCGTGCAAGATACGTCCTGATGGCACTCACCCCTACGGTCCCCACAACATCCCCATGGCACGGTCACCGTTGATACCGTGTTCTTTATGAAGCCGAACGGGGAAGGGAGAGGAGGGGAAGGGCTGGGAAGGCCACCTGGACCGAGGGCGTCTCCGATCATTCGCTGGCTGCCCTGAACGAGTCCGTCCTTGTTCTCGCCACCGAATGGCGTGTAGGGCCGCAGGCCACATGAACACCTGAGACGTTTGGTAAACAGACTGGGCGTTCCACGACAACGAGCGCCACTCCTGCGGACGGTCGCATATTTCCGCGTCAGAGGCGCGAGTTGGCGTGGGGCGTCCAGGCCGTTTTGATAGTGGACGTCGGTGGTGGTTTGACAGGCACGACCCGTCTCGGATGAAAGTGCCGCCTGGACGTACATTCAGTAACAGAACCACGCGCCAAGTTGGCCATCGTTTCAGGGGGGATGAATCTAGAAGGGGCGCAGCCATAAGCCAAGGGAAACATGAGACCGACACAGCAGCAGACATCGAGGGCCGTAGCCAATGGATGAGGGAGAGCGGACTGAGAACGAGGCATAGGCTAGTCAGGTAACGATGTCTTAACTGAACGTACACTTCATCGACGCCCCCTATATTGTGGTGAATGTGCTATAAGCGGATGGGCCATCACTGGGCGCACGAGGAGGGCAGGAAGTGTCCCCAGAAGGCAGCCTCTCCAGGTAGAATACGTTCTCGCGGGATGCCAACAGTTCGCTGAGTAGATGTGGAACGTGGCTACGCTGTGCGCTCGCTCGAACCACCCAGAGCCCATATTCGACCGGGCAGTCGACACGTGGACCTTGGATGAACTCGAAGTGATGCTCGTATTTCGGTTCGAGAACGTGAGTACCCCGGATGCGAAAACGAGCCGAATGCAAGAGGAAGCTGACTTTGGCATGGCTCGTGCTTGCGACGATTTCCTGAGGAGACAGCGAGACAGCGAGCGCCAGGGTGGTGGTCTATCAAATGTTGATTTAGAGCGCTTTTTTTTGATAAGCAAGCATGGAAGCAATGCGCCCCGAAGAATTCGGCTATCATGTACTCCCACACCTCTGAATTGAGAACAACACATAGGGCCGATCTCGGGCCTCTCCTCTGGGCCGCACAATACCACAAGACAGTGGTAGGGCGGTTCCTTACAGTATTCACGCCAACAATATGTACGGATTGAGAACACCGATCTTTCACCGAGAAGGTTAAACTGAACCCATCGCAATGAATCGGCGAGAACCAGCGACGGTGAAAGACACACACCCTTGTAGAGGTTTGCTGCCTGCTGCACGAAACTGCATTGCCTAGTTCATTAAACAATTAGCAAGGTCAAAGCAGCCATCCGATCGTCTAGCTTTCCACAGATGGCACCCCGGAATGACGGCGTCCCGGGCATGATGTGGTCGAACACAAACGGTTGCAGATCAGTAGGTATCATTCGCCAATTGTTCCTACATTGGATTGCCTGGCTGGGACGATACAAGGTCGGAGGGGACCTCTACACCCCCCATGTTCAAGGCAACCTACGGGGATACACGAAACTAGAACTAGATCCCGCAAGGTATTCCCTGAACACAACCGTGCCAGGGCCACTCCGAGTCGTAACTATGTCCGGCGCGCCGCCAAACTGATGCATCCATCACCGAGACGTTTCTGCACCACAGGCGGGGTCTATTCTTTGCCATCCACATTTCGCCGTCGTATCCGCATGCTCAGGCTGTCCATGTCAGCTCGCCTCTCTCTGTGCCTTGCACGACATTTCCCCCCGTTGCAAGCGCAGGTGATTTTACGTTCGTGTCGCACCGTCCGACGGACAGGCTCGCGCATACAGTTCGAATACACATGCAAGACGCACCTCGAGCTCACCTCGTCATGGGCTCACGGCGAGGCGATCACGGATCTGCCCTGATTTCACCGGGGACGGAGGTAGGTTCGTGTCCGCTGCGAACCGAGTCTGACGCATGCGCAGCAGAACCAACACGACCATGTTTTCGTTTGCGACGATGCCAACAAGGCTTGGTATCTTCGTCGGCATGGGCCAAACGAAGCTACGCTTTAACACGCCGTCCAAGCCTGTGAAAGGAGAAGAGAGGAGGAAAGGATTGATGCCCTGCTATCCCCCACCATCCACTGGTGTCGCCAAGTCCTGAATCTCAGATGGTGCTAATGATCCCGCCGAGCCACGAACCGGGTCTGTCCTGTCGATACGTACCTCGCTGAAAAAGAGGCTCTCCGTGCCTTTCGCACTGCCTTGTCAGGCACCACTGTATTTGATGGTTACGTATAGACGGATGGGCTGACGCGGTTCGGGGCCCAAGGCTTTCCCCTCGGGTGGACCATGTATTCGCGCGGCAGGGCCCTCGGAGAGATGAATGAAAGTGTGTGGCGCTCCCCGCGCACCTTCTATCCGTTTCATAGCGCCGCAAGGAACCACCACACCCCGAAATATCACGGTGCGCGTGAAGTGAACATCCTGGCAGTATGCCCGGTGCTGTCGGACCGTCGTCTGGCACGGTCCACATCGACTGACGTGACGAGACAATAAAACGCAAAGGTATCGGCCCGCCCGTCTTGACGACCAAGTACATACGTTATGACTGGGCGCGCGCGTGCATGCATAGCAACAATCTGATATGAGATGACCAAGCGTCAAGATGCACGCGGATCTTTTTACTCGGGACGGAAGGAGTGGTGAAAATAAGTTTTTGCGACTCGGGATCTGTCGCTCGCCCCGCACCATGCCGCAAAGTGCAACAAGGTACAGCGGGGGCGGTCGTCTCGGGCACATTCCCTCCCCCTCGGTGCCACTTGTTGCTATCATGATACAAATGGGCGCACAGGATGAATCATTACGCGCATGTTCAGATGTCATGTCCCTGATGGCACATGTGGACGGGTTGACCCGGACACGCCCGCATGAGCTCGACACAATCGAGACCGTTCGTGTTCCCCGATCATTTGCCACTGTCAGTTATCGTCGTCCTCGTGCATCCTTTCCCTTCCCTTCCTCGTCTTCTTTACATATCCAGCGCCGTTTGCCACCATCATTCGGGGGGTATGACTCATCTCGTGGCTCCGGCTCGGGGACGCGTTGCACATGCTCCTTGGTGGAGATGGAGGGGGGATGGCGTGGGAAGCCGAGTGAATGCGTTCGCCCGACGGAGCGAACTCGTTGAGGCGATGGAGAGGTAGAAAGGACAATTGCACCATCGCGGCCTCCATTGACCGCCATTAGCATAGCCCATCCCATCTCTCGTCCCCGAGGGACCAATTATGATCCCCAACCCCTCCCTTTTTTTTGATGTTGGCGTTGGCGTTCCGTTCAGGAACCAAAATCCTAACCCGGTCGTCATCTCTATCTTCCAGACGCGGTCGGATCAATGTCAGATTAGAGCGAACAAGGAAAGGGGGAGAACCAGATTCCTTGCGAATACGGAAGCCTATCGAAGCGGAAGAAGAGAGGCGCCGCATGAATTAGATTAGTGCGGACGACATGTCTCAGGCGTCCAAGGTCCGGCATTTGAGTACGCAACGTTCAACGATCCTGATCGATTGTGTAAGTTGATGTACATTACATACTCGCCGACACCGTTTCCGGTGGGGTGACACGTTCCCGGAAACACACAGAGGCGGCAGAACTGACCGATCGCATTCAATGGACGTTGGTCACGGCGTCCGGACCGTATGCATACCCTCCCTCTCCATCCGATACACCGCCTCAAGGTTTGGATAGAGTTTTTGAACCATGGACCATGCTCCCATCAAGCCCATCGAAAGCATTTCATCACTGCGCAGTAAGGTCACCTATAATAACAATTCTTTGTTCATCTTCGTGGCGCGCAGGCGGTGGACAGATATCTTTTCCGAGCGTGCCGTCAACGAGCTCCAGCCGAATAATCCAGGCCGGCAGGGCGACCTGGGCGCGCTCTCGCGCGTTCGTCCTACGATATGGAATACCCGTTTCGACAAACGATCGGTCAACAGCGGTGCTCCGCTCCACTCGGGGACGCGCCACTCACCGTCCGCAACCCGCCAAAGGAAATACGAAAAAAAGGGACGATGATTTGGTTTTGGGTACGCCTGATCAAATTGTGATGTGCCGTACCGGGCGCGCACGTGTATATGCCCCTGCTAGGCATGGTCTGGGTCGCGTCCCGACCGTGGGGACGCGCGCGCGCGCGCGATCGTTGCCCAGACCGATTGCGGGCCCAAAGATGAAACGCCAGTTCTGCCAGTCCGAGTGCCAAGACGGATAACACATCTGCCGGTCGGTCGACACCCACTTATTCCCCATTCAACGGCCGCGTCCTGTGCAATGCGCGAACAAAGTTGCAGATGCAAAGAATGTACCACCCTTTGGCCACAGGCTTGATCGTTGCACTCGACCGGAACACTGCCATAGCCGCAGAGACGGGCCGAGACGCCGGGCTAGTCTTGGAGGCGGCTGGTCTCGGAAAATGCTTCTATTCCCCGGTTCCGACCCGGTCTTCGTAGCCAGTGTGCAAGAAGGGGTGCGATGTAGTCAGAGTGTTAATCATGCATGGGTCGCACGGTCATTGATGATGAGCACTGGTCGACGAAGCATCGAAGACGCCCCCAAGATAACCCCGTCTTTCGGCCCAGTTCCGGAGCGTGATCGACATGGCCAGAGCCATATACGTTCCAAACAGACGGATCGAACTAGAACCGATGGATCGGGAAATGAGACATGAAAGAGAAGAGGGAAGGACTTTTACTGTGAGAAATGTTGAAATGGACGTGGGTGTGCTAGGCAGTGGGCCAATCTCTCTTGGCTGTGCATGCAACAGGCATCAAAACCCCTTGCCGCCCTCTTGTGCCAATTACTGTACAAAGGGGAAATGAACGTCGACGAAAAGAGTGATCCGGCGCGGGCGCGGGCGCGCACCCTATGATGATGATGAACGAGATCAAATGGTGGTGTTGGAAACGGGATGGCCCTCGGGGACCAAGTCCTGTTCGATCCAAAAAAGAAAAAGAAGTCCTCGCCGGATCCGACCATGTGGAGGAGGATAACGTGGCCGCCACTCGAAGTTAGATTCTCCAAATGGAGATGTCGGGGATCGCTGCGACGTTTTGCACGTTCGTATGAACGTGATGGTGGGACCTTCCGAGGGTGAAGCGGTTCGTTGGAAGGTGCAGGGTCAGATTGTTGGTCCAAATGTACGAGTCGAGCCGTTGTTGAGTTGTTGTTTCTGCGAGGTTACTTGTATACGCCCATGTTGCGAGGCTGAGTTCGGACACCGCCTCGCAGCGTGCGCACGTCTGCTCGACAGTACAGCCAAGGAAGCTCTGCACGCAGTCCTTGGCACACTCTCATCGTTACATGACGTTTGCTGTGCCAAGGCTGCGCTGATAGATCTTCTGGCTCTTGACGTCCGAGAGGCATGTGCTCGCCTGAGCGTCAGAAGAAGACGTCACGGGGCGAGTATACACCCGGAGAGCATCCCGAGGGGGTGAACGCCTGGCGCATTCTCATGATCGGCATGCGAATTGTCTGGGGGCGTTGACGTCTGGCTGAACGGTGCCAAAGCAGCGGCCGCGTTGTTGTCTGATTTGCAAGTGTTCACAGGCCTGTCCACAGACATCTGTCACGGCATCTCCCGACGGCGGGAAGAGGTGACGCTCGAATACACGTTGGCTGTTTCGAGTCCGTGGCCCATCACTCCATGCAACATGTTTGATCGTAACGATACACGACGGTCAATTACGGTATGGAATGTGTAATCTAGCAGATACTGATTGTTTGCTGGCCCGAAGGCACTGCGTTCCCGGTCATGCCCGGGTAGGGACTAGTGGGGCTGTCATGCGAGTGAGGGTCACACACGAGAGCCGCGGCGAGGGTGTCCGCGCGAGAGGCGTCTTCGTATGCGCCACGGAAGGGGGAAAAGTGATGGCGCACAGCCCGCTTTTATTAAGGCGACAAAAATACTCGCGCGTGCGACGAAGCAGTGCGTGCGGATCTGAGACAAGAAGGGCGGGGTGGGCGGTGATGAGAGGAGCGGGGGGGCCTCTGTGGACGCGGGGATCGAGGAAGAGGTCGTGATTCGCGAGGGTGAGGGCGGCGAACTGTGGCCGATCAAACGGGGGGTTGTGACTGGCAGAAAAATAGTTTCGCGGGTAGAGTGGAAATTTGATTGATACGGGTCATCTCGAGCGCAAAGGGACGGGTGCTGACTGAGGTTTACGTGGGGGGGAAAGTGGTCCGCGGACGAGATCGGATTGGGGTGATCGTACGGGTGGTACGAAGCGGAAAAAGGCAAGTTCAGGGAGGCGAGATTGGTTAGGCCGGTATGCGAATGGTTGCCGAGGACGAAAGAGAGGCCAGGGCCGTGAGATGGGGATGGTGGGGGGGGGGGGGGGGGGGGGGGGGGGGGGGGGGGGGGGGGAGGAGGAGGAGGAGGGTGGATTGGCTGGGTGGAGGGGAGGAGTGGCGGAGGTTAAAAGGGCCAGGCACTCGCCATTGGACAAGTTCTCACCGGCCTTTGCTTCCTCTCCTCCTCCCTCCGCGCGCGCTTAAGTACCTTCTCTCATCCGACCCATCGATCGATATCCACTCCTTCCCTTCAATGGCCCTCCTCCAGTCCGACCCAGCCCTCTATCCTGACATCGATTATCGCTCACAAAGTCCCTCCAACAAGCCGACAAACTCCCCTTTCGACGCCTACGAATTCGGCCATCTCTCCCCACCCTTCCCTCACACACCCTCCTACAACGGCTCCTACCAGAACTCCCCCTACTCCGGCCACTCCGACCTCAGCTACGAAGATGGCCCCGACAGCCTCATCCTCGGCGACGGCCTAGATGGCCTCGCCGTCCGTGAGGACTATGACCCTTCCGAATATGACCTCCCACAGTCCTCCGGCCTCCTCGTCTTCGACAACGACTTCATGCCCAACCTCGATCCCACCTCCGCCCACGTATCTGTGTCCGTCACCACGGCTCTGGCAGACAACCACTCCCCCCATTCGCACGATCACAGCTCCCCTTCCAGCAACGGCGAGGGCCGCTCCCGCAGTCGCGCGTCTTCCCTCTCTTCCAACCCCCAGATCCTCCCCCACTCTTCCCCCCATCTCGATGTCGCCCACACCTTTGAAAACCTGCGCTTCGAGTCCCCTAACTGGCGCCACAACCAGCTCCCCAGCGACAGAGCGCTCTCCCCCCCAAGAAAGGCCCAGTCCCCTCCCCAGCTCTTCATTCCCGACAGCAGTCCTGCGCTCTTTTCCCAGGAAGCGCCCATGATCAACGCCCCAGAGGGCGATGGCGGCTTCGTTTCAAGCGGTCCCCAACTTCACATTGTCCCCGCTACCCCCGTAAGTGGTGGCGGAGCGGCTTCACAGGCCGTTCCTTTCCAATCCACCCTGGAAACACTCCATCAAGGCAAGTCCATTGATATCATCATCACGGTTATTTCGGGAACTCTATTCTTACCTTTTTTGTCTTGGCCGCGTTTTATCGCCGTCACAGGCTCGTCGCAAAATAGGTCACAGCAACAAACGACAACACCCTCCTGGGATCAACAACAAATTCAACAATCCGACCAGTCGCTCGGGGTACCACAATTTCATGACCAACCTGCACAGCCTTTCCCTCATAGCCACAATCCTCATCGAGGGCTGTCCACTCTGGCTCCCCAAGTACATCCCGATGGTACAAATACCAACTTCCTCTTTCCAAACATCCCACCCCGTACGCGCAGCAAGTCTGAAACTGCCTCCTCGCTCCGTCCTCAATTTTGGAACTCCCCTCTTATGAATCAAGAACAACTGAACGCCCTTGACAGTTCTGCCATCGACGACTCTGCCCCTCCCGTCAGCCTTAACGAAATCTCTCAACAACAGCTCCCTTCCAACGTCACCTCGTCCTCCTTTGATCTCTCCAACTCCACCCTCTCTCACTTCAACTTCAACCCCGCCAACATGTCAGCCTACCTCACCACCGGCGATGTCAATGGGCGTCGAGCAAAGTCTGATGGCGGCCGCCCAGGTCATAATCGTCTGACTCGCTCAGAGGATATGACCTCTGCCATAGTCTACCCCCCTTCATCTCAGCAAGAATTCATCAATCGCCAGTTCCTGTACCCACAGGAGACAGTGCCTTCCATTCGCGGTCACTCTCGCAGAGCCTCATCCGGATCACGTGCTGGTGGTGACGGCACCTGGAGTGCACTGTCCTCCAACCGGCCCAGCCCGTACCCTAGCCCGTCGGCAAGCCCCCGTGTCCGTTACGAGGACCTTCCCAATGTCCCACTCACCGGCCGACCACCCTCGATGCTCCGTCCAGATCCCGCCCAATTCAACAACGCCCCCGCGGTCACTGTCTCGAAGCAGACGGTCACGAGCGAGCGCACCGCTGGCGCAAGTCATCGTCGCAGAAAGCAGGATGCCAACTTTTTGTGCCCTGTGCCCGGCTGTGGTAGTACGTTCACGAGAAGTTTCAACCTGAAGGGTGCGTCCTTCGTCCCGAACGTGTTACCTTACTTGATATACTGACCCACCCACCTATTAGGTCATATGAGGTCCCACAACGAAGAACGCCCCTTCCAGTGCAAGTGGCCTGGCTGTGGAAAGGGCTTTGCCCGACAGCATGACTGCAAGCGCCACGAGCAGTTGCATTCTAATTACCGTCCCTTCACGTGCGAGGGGTGCAACAAGACCTTTGCTCGCATGGACGCCCTCAACCGACACTGTGAGTCTCCCCGTTGGACAACATAACAACCACTGATCGTCTACTCCTACCCAGTACGCTCTGAAGGTGGTGCAGAGTGCCAGCGCATTTTAGACGCTGCCAAGGATTCGGAAGGGCTACCGGTTCCAAAGACCGAAGACAAGGGATGGCCTGGCATGAGTGTCATGGTTTAATACCTCACGACGTTGATCCGTCTTTTTTCACCGCACGTCAACGTCCTATATAATCTGATGCACCCTCAGCACTGTATCCTCAGCCCTCATTTACCATACACATGGAACATACTGCGGTTCTGCTCTCATCTCGGTTTCGTTTCGTCCCCCCCATTCCCACACACATCTCATCGGCTATCACCTTGTATTGATCGCACGATCCCCCATCTGCTACCCGTTTCGTCTTTCTCTCCCTTTTGCGTACCTCGCACCGCTGTCCTTGTTTTTATTATTTGCTCTTTTTTCTGTTTTTCACCTCTAATTTCTGTAGCGTAAGTCATCGTAGATAGTGGTGGACGTCGGGCAGTCCGACATATTTATGGAATTGGAATGAAAGGCTCCAAAGTAAATCATTAATATATTTCTTGAAACACATTCCTTTTCCGAGTAGCGCGGCTATGGCCTTGAGGCTTCCACGAGGGGCAACCTACGGCGAGCTCGCATCACCATGAGCCGGTAATCACTTTGAAAGAGGAAAGGCAAGTTGACGTACCGTCGATACCCACGGACAATGAGCACTCGCTGATTTGAACGCAATGGGTATATGTAACCCAGCCCGCGGTGCAAGGAGAGAACCCAATTCCTTAGTAGCGCACTGCCTCACACACCAGAATTGATATCCTGGAGCGGATCTTGCGTTCAGGTTCAGGCACTGGGCAAAAGATGCTGGTGAAGTCCCACTCGTCCTCGCCGATTCGGAAAATGTGATATGCGTGACACAGCCCGGATCCTGATCTGTCTGTGTTCATCCCTCTAGAGTGGGCTGTGCGTCTTGCGTCCCCATCCATCCGCGAAGCAAGTGATCATGGAGAGTCTAGGCGCCCCCTCGCCCCGGGCTTTTCTCCAACAAGCGATGCTTCGGAGAGCGTAGAGAGGCGAGGCGACCCCGGCCAGGCTGCAATGACCGTTTCCTCCCCCCCAATCAAAAAAAACAAACGCAAACGTCCGTTCCTACATACATACATATTGGACAGAAGGTCCCAGGGACGGTACATCGCGTTCGACAAGACGGAGACAGTGCGACATCGGCGATCATATCATATCATATCCATATCTCATCCCATCATGTCTCGTGTAATCAGATAAACCGCCCGTCCGTGAGATTTAAAAAATAAATAAATAAACAAATACCAAGACGGAACGTGGACCGATGGAAGAGATCGCGCCGCGCGCGCATACCTAAGCCTTTTCGTACGGTATCGTGTCGTACTCGCCATACAGATGGGTTCGTGAGAGAGAACACGAGGCGGTGTACATAACCGAATAAACTCCCGGACGAGGCTTTTGGGTTTCGAAAACACTGCCTCTTGAGTGAAGTGCGTGATAACAATATATGAGTCAGGTTCCGTCAAGGGGATTTTCAGGACCCTTGGGTGCACGTTCCTTCTTTTTTTTTTTTTTCGGGGCGGAGATGGCTCAACTCAGATGGTGTAGATGATGTGGAGATGGACCCATCAAAAGACGGAGACACATACTTCTGTCAAGGACAGGGCTCATGGCGAGTGGCCGGACGGCTGGTTCAATGACGGCAAACATATGTATGTAAATGATGTATCCTCATCGAGTCAGCATCTGGGTAGGCCCCCGATTCCTCAAACGCGGTTGGCATGTTTTACCCGTCATTTTGAAGGCCCACCGCATGGTACGCAGTCGTGATCAGTTGATGAACCAAAAGTCAGGCACGACGTCGTCGTCTACTGGAGATCAAGAACTGCATCAAGTACACACATATCGCCCACAGCCTCCAAGCACGTCGCGCCGGTCCGCAGTCTCGCTCGGAAAAAAAGTGTCTGAATAGATTATCCAGTTGACCCTCCGGTGTGGACGTGGTGTTCCCATTGTCAGTGGACCCTGACTGCGTAGCTCATCTATCTCACTACATATTGTCAGCACCCTCCGACGGATGAACAGGCTCAGGGATGCGGATCGACGCCATCTTTCACGGCTAAGCGAGCGCGCAAGGTCGTATAACCAACCTGGGCCAAGAACCCGACGTTTCGGGAAATGACACCAGCCCGTAGGCCCTACTACATGATTCTCTTCTTCCCGCTCTCGAATTCATTCGTGATGACTGTCCATGTTTAGTCTGAACGCCGGTATACCCCCGTGATCAGTAAGCAAGTCCCACTTGCCCCCATTTTCCCCATCGAGCGACCAATCTCCGAGAACCACGGTTAGGTGCGATGGATGGAAAGACCAAGACTCGGTAGGATTCAAGCACAAGGCTGTGTCTCCAAGGCACCCGTTCGCGCTACCCCGTCATCAAGTCGGTCATCTAGATCGGAGTCCGACCGTGGACGCGCTGTTGCAGGGGAAAGCTCCCAAACTTGCTATACATACCCTCTCCGCAGCGACAGCGTAATGGGAACCCAGGACCGCAGCCGCAGACACACTAGACGGTTTAGGAAGGGGGCTTCTTGTCGCGGAGGATATGACACGTATGGCTATGTTGCGACTTGTGCTTGTCACGACGGTGATAAGAAGGCCGTTCGATGGGGCGTATGGGGGACGGGACAATGACGATCACGTCGGACGGCGATACAGTTTCGGTTTTGGCGTCCCCTTGACATGGGATAGACATGCCCCGCGGTCGGTTGTCGGAAAAGAGGTACATGTGCTACCGGCGTGATTTCCCATCCCGTCGTGATTTGATCCAGGCTTGTCTCCATCACAAGCCCTCCTTGTGAGTGGCCCATCATCGAATAACTTTGAACGTTGTCTGAACACCGTGCGTTCGCCGCGGGATTGCAGGTCGAATACACCCTACTATTACTGGAAGGGGAACATTAAAAAAGGGGGCGGCGCAGCGCGGCGCTCGACCGACAAGGTAGACCCGTTAGAAACGATGCGACGACGACGTCCCCCTCCCGATGGAGGCAATTGTCTGAGCAGGTTGGCTGGTTGCGCCACCGCCATCAGCGGCTCATCAGCGGTTCCGATCAAAAAAAAAAAAGTTGATATGATTTGCCTGTGACAGTGACGTTCGACGAAATGGCCAGTTGATGGGTGCGGCCGGAGGTAAATACTTGAATTCGATGATGGAGGTCCCCATCCCTTCTCAAACGAAATGTCCCACGGAAGGCCGTGGATGACCGGTGAAAGAGTAAGTGCAATGTCGACTTGGTGAGTTGACATGGGAAGCGTCGGGAATTGATAGGGTCGGGTTTCTCGGTGGGAAACGTACAAATGAACTGGTCCATCAAGCAGAGAAAAGGGCGTTCAATTTAGGACTAGTGCGGGTGCGTGGTGAATGCAGTGGTCAAGTGGTGAGAAGACTTGGGGTCTCCGGTGGCCAGTTAGATGGGCGGCTTCGGAAATGGCCGAGAGAGATGCTCCGCATCGGACCAATCGCCTGACTCGGCGGGTTCTCACTGCAAAGCGTTCGGTCGGTCGTACGGAAGATGCGATATTGCGAGAGAAGAGCCCCGGAATTTATGTCGGAACAAAGGAAGTTTTTCATTTAGATACCTCCATCTCATACGACACTTTAGCACCGTGGTCGGCATTCAGATGTCGCCGTCTCGTCGCGCCCGCTTCCGACCGACATTGTTATTCTTTCTACGGGCCGCACCCAGTCTGAGGGCAGCCTTGAGTACGTTACTTATGGGCTGTCCGTCTGATAAGCTTCGGCGGCGACCGGACATGGATCACAGCCACTCTTCTTTGTCATTTGTCGACGAGACAGCGTCAGTCGTACGGCAGGCGCAACTCGACCCATTCAGGGCCACCACCTTGCTCGCACCGCCAGAAACTTGAGCGACCCGGAGCGGCCGTTCGAACCTATGGGTAAGCGATCACTCATTCGACAACGGATGATCACGACATTCGTATCCAAAATCGCCCTGCCTCGATTACCGATGTCTTTATATTCATTAGTCAACCCAGCGGAAACCGGTGTTAGTTCCACACTCATCAAGGAAAACAAAAAGAAGAATGAAAAGGGAGAACTGCCCAACAAAGTGTACGTTTGCACAGGACGGCAATCAACGCGTCGCGTCTTGTCCTCGTATTCTGGATGCTCCTCACAGCAGGTGTGCAGAGCTGTTGTACATGCATGTATTTTGTTCATTCTCTCTGGGGTACCCGCTGCATGCAGGTGCATGCGCTTCCGAAGTGTCTCCGCTCTTGGTCAAACATGGATAAATGGTAGAATTGGCACCAGCAATACCACGGACAGCGGTCATTAACGTCTGTCAGTAAACGTAACAGAGAATCATGTCAGCTGGCCAAGGTTCGCAAAAATACGATATCAGGAAGGGAACCGGAGAGATGAGTCTTCTACCCCTTTCTGCTGAGATGTCATAAAAATACAACTGGATCATCCTTCGAAGTTTGAACTCTGCCAGAGATGAGATTTGCGCGTCCACCGGACGTTCACCCTTGGAAACTGATGGACATCACCTCGTCGGTAAGAAGTTGAGCACCGCAGCACACTGCACTGCGCTAGTCCTTTGCGCGTGGCGTGGTGGCCAATCGTCTAGGTGACGTGGTGGACTAGATCATCAGATTTGATATTACGTTGTGAGAAAAGAATTCGGACAGACCGACCCTCGTCCATTACCTTCCTTTGACTGATAACGTCTGCCACGCGGTGCCAAAAATTCAAATACATACCCTCGAATAATCCCGATGGTGTCTTGTGTGAAACCTATGCTTCTATGTAGCCCCTGTCCTATGTATGGGTTCCGAGGACAAGTTCCAGCTCTGACAATGGAAAATCAATTGATGGTCGGGAAGATATCCTCCTCATGTCATTGGATAGCCACATCCTTCCGCCGTGCGCGGAAGAACAAGTCCGATGAACAAGTCCTGGAGAGAAACCAGGGCAATCAGGTTTACAAGTATCAAAGTGGATAGCTCTCTGGATGCTGTGCGCAGCGCTTTGTTGAATTTGTTCGTGCACGATCTTGACAGATAGACGCCTGTTCATCGTCGAGGACGATCCAGGTCAACAACCAGTGGTAACAACCTGAAAGGGAGGGGGCATTACAAAGGTCTCCTACAACCCGGTCTTGCCTTGAACATCCTTGATGCCGATGTCCCCCAGAATTATAAATTATCTGAGATGGCAGATGACTAGGTTTATAGGGACAATGTCACGCCTAGATTCCAGGTTTATGGATGAAAAGTCGCAACTTTGGAAGTTTTCAAAGTAAACACGACTCAGACAGCGGGGAGAATTCGCCGATAAGTCGTGGTGCAGATGGTTCCGGTACCACTACTGGCGCCCCGAGAATGAACTCCCCAGATGATGAGCAGATCGTTAATAAACGCCGGAACAGAGATCAAAGACACGTACCAAAATTTTAAATCCCGCGATATGGTTCCGTCCGCAATGGAGGCGGGCATCTCTCGTCGCTCTTCACGAGCTTGTGTCCAAACTACCTTACAATACACAGTACCACTTCAGCAGCACACCACATCCAAGTCACCCTTGAAGCTTGAGGATTGGTGCTTCGAAGAGCTGGGAGATTCTTCGGGGGTATGCTGTCAAGTTGTTGCTCCAAGATTCGATGAGTTGCCTTTCATCTATACGTCCAACAGAGGGCACCCAGAGTAGTCGCCAAGGGTATCGGCCGTAGACACTGTACACTTGGCACAAAACCCATCCCGCGAACAGTGTTCGATAAACTCAACGCCAGGGTCTAGAGCCTTTCCTGGGGGGGGGTTCCAGCAGGAGAATGATTTGCAGTACCCACCGTAGGATCCAGTCCAAAAATGCAGGGCGTGGACTGTCTTACGGCATTCACCTCGCTCTCGCAAACAAAGTAACGAAACCACCAACACTGCCAATTCAGACCGACCAAAACTACCCATGACCACAGAACGTACCTCCCCGTACCACTTGTACTCGTCGGCGACAATGATCACTTTATTTTTCAAGGTTTCCTCCATGCTCTATAATTCTGTCTAACCGAGAAATGCCAAACCTACTAGCGGCCGCAGAACCCTTCAGTGGATGAGCAGGAGATTATGTGCTTCTAGAAGCACGTACGGGATATATGATGAATGGGCCAACCATTGTTTCTATCGACGAAGGTGGGAGTTCTCGAGTACTCGCAGGGTATCCTTGCGCTTATGGGGTAGGGTTGGTCGCGTTCGTGCATCGGCGGTAGTGACATGACGCAGATTCCACAAGAAAAGCAATCGACATCGTGGATGGGGACGGCTTAGCCCATGTAGACGAGGGATTGAGTGCCCAAACATACGCGCAGATCATGTTACATGAAGCTGTTGAAATGGAGCAATGAAGCTATAGGACCCAAACGAAACATGTGGCCTCTTACCCTCGGTGCTAGAAATGCTTAGCCGATAGACAAGCTAGGAAGACCGAAACAGTGATGTCGGCAAGGATCATCGACCAGAATGATGCACAATCTAGAATCCGAGCACTTCTTTCTGTTTAGCAGGCAAGCGAAATATAACATCTTTATTGAGACGTACTCACCCGCTGGCGTCTTCGGGTTGATCCTCGGGAACTGCCATCCCTCCAATAAGCTCAATAACAAGATCAGCGAGCCCACGTTCAACGTAGGAGTTTGACCTGATTTGGTTACCAAGGATTTATCACTCGCCATGGCTGGCAAGTTGCTGGTCGTTGTTAACGTTTAGGTCCATGGGCCTGATCTTCACGCCCAGTTGTGTGGCTGTGCTCGTTTCGCCACAACGCAGGTTTTCTAGTTTTGGTGTGTTAGTCCGCTTATTTCGGCATCTGCTTCAGTCGCGCTCTTCCTCCTCGGGAGTTGGTCATTTTATGCTGGGCTGAGGTAACACAGTTTTATACAATATGCTCCATTCCACTGGCTTGTCCTGCCACAGGTAACGGGCCATTTCCCGGATGGTCTTATCCCTGAATGTATGGTTGATTGGCATATGATTTACTGATTCGACGGCGAGAGCAGGAAGCGCTCTGTTCGTGGTGAGGAATATGTTCGCCGATCCCCAGTAAACCGGCCATCACCCGATACAAAAGTCTTGAACTGGTTTACGGATGTCTGGGCGGCGTATACTCTGGTAGACGATGGCGAGAACTGTCCGTTCACTATCCAACCATTCTGGCCGATGGTCGTTCGGGGCCTGTGCCAAATCGTCCAGGATATGATAGGGCAAGCCTTTTTCTGTTTGCCAGCCACCGAGTTGGGGGTATTGTACCTGTTAGCCGCATACCCATTCGCCGGACATATAAGACGCGTTGTACTGCTTTTCAAAGTACGTTCAATCCATCATCCTTCCTCAATATGAAGTCCACTTCGTGTCTCTGGATTGTCTTCTCTTTTACAACGCTCGCGGGTGCGATACCCTTCATCCCAAACCGAGGTCTTCGGATCCCTTTGCAGCGCCGTTCGCTCAGCTTAGCGGACCCAATCCATTCAGACACGCACGAACGGTTTCTCGGTGCTCAAAGAATCGCACAACACGTCAGCTATACTCGCGAGTATGTTGTCCATTCTCTCGCTGTTTGGGCTGGCTCATCTTCTGGAGTAATCAGGAAGTACAAGAATACCTTCGCTGCATACGAACGGAATACAGGATCGCGTCATCCACTCGATACGTTGTCTGGATCCTCCTCAGCCAGCTCATCAAGACTCGAAAATAGGGGGGTCATGGAACTTAAAGATTATCAGAATGATTTGTGGTACGGCGTCATCGAGATCGGGACGCCGCTTCAAACCTTCACAGGTAAAATACCACCCGTCACGTCTGGATCGTCGTTCTGATCGCTCCGCTTTTGAAAAGTGGACTTTGACACAGGCAGCTCTGACCTATGTGAGCATCTTTCGTCTTGAATCGACGAGGTCGCATCTATCTTTTCCGCTAGGGGTGGCTGACAAATACTGCACCGAAAACTGTGAGGGGCATCGCAAGTACGATCCTTCTAATTCAAGTACGCATAAGGGTCCCACATTTGTTTCTTTCGAGACGTATGGTTCCGGAGAGGTCCTCACGTTCTGGTATGAGGACAAGGTTGAGGTGGGTGGATACAAGGTAGACCTTACTCGTTGGTGTTCGGATGGTGACTGACCTAAGCCACGAGATTAATCAAAAGTTTGGTGCTGCAATGGCTTCGTCGTCCGATTTTTCCGTGGCGAATTATCCTCCGGATGGTCTTGCTGGCTTGGCATTCTCCGAGCTCTCGAACTATGGAAAACCACTAATGCAGACCTTGAATGAAAGTGGCCAACTGCCTCATAGCTTCTTCAGCTTCAAGTTCTCCAGCACCCCTGAACAAAGTGAATTGGTCATTGGCGGCGTGGATCATGATGCATTCAACAACGACACGCTTGTGAGCGTCCAAGTAATGCAGGAAGGCTACTGGCAGGTCGTGTTGGGGAAGATCGCTCGTCCCAACTACACAGTTACAGAGAGCATCAATACCGCTGCAGTCATTGATACCGGCACCACGATTCTAATTGTGTCGGAAACTATCGCCAGTAGCTATTTTTCAAGCATCCCTGGTGCAAAACCCATAGGGCAAGGCCTTTATACAGGTACACCACGTCTCCACCAATACAGATCACGTCATCTGACATCCTACAGTTCCATGCAATGTCATCAATTCAACCACACCGACATTGACGTTTGGTGGGAGAGAGTTTCAAGTATCTGCTGACGCATGGAACTTCGGTCCTGTCAATGCAAGCTCGCCAGATTGCATTGCCGGCATGGGTTCATCCAAAATCGCTGATGGTATGTACCTCTCTATGTGTTGTCCTGATGTGAAGCTCATCTCACTTAACAGAATTTTCAATCATTGGGGACGTCTTCTTGCGATGCGTGTACACTATCTTCGACTTCGGGCACCTGCCCCAAGTCCACTTTGGGCAGCTTGTCTGATAGCCATCCTTTATTTTATTTCGAGAGGTAGAATGACATTTGGTAACAGCCTAAGACTACCATGGACTACCAGATAAACGGCCACGCCCAGTAAGTAGATCACATATGGACGGAGAGGAGAGCTACGGACATGGGTCCCAACAAAGGAGCAAGGCGAAAGTAAGCGACTGCCCTGTAGTATGCTGCGTTGGTGTTCCTCTAACACCAAGGCAAGTACCACCATACATCAACCATGTCTGATTGGGGAACGGTGACTCGGCGCAGAGGCTTCGGTCGACTGAACTCGCTTTCACAGTTAACGCTGGCAACGTAAGTGGACCCCATAAGACAAGTTTGGACACTTACATCACATGCTACAGTTTCTTCTTTAGACAAATGCATTTTACTGTGTAGCAACAAAACATCAAAGCAGGAAGCGAGACTTTCCGGTCTGAGGGAAGATGCTCCCATGCATGCGGGTGTAGTTGTGTGGGACAGGATCCTGTGGGCTACGTGATCCCTGGGGCGGACAGGGGTCGGGTGTGAGCGAATGGGGCGCGAGCTAGAGAAACAGACCGTTAAGTCCTCCAGTCGGTGGTATGAATGCCTATGGAAACGGACCATTAGGTCCTATACAGTGTAAGTACTCACCTCCAGTCGGTCGTATGAATGACTGGAGGAGAGGGATGGTACCGTACGATGTGGGAAATAGCGATGTCCAAATATAGTAATGTAACGAGTGTAGGGTCAGATGGTAGTAAAGAGAAGGAAAATATGCTATCTACGGGCTGGTCTATGCCCACTAAAACCTTGAGATTGATCATCCAATGAGGGGGAAGCATGTGGAGTTGGCCAAGAGTTTGAGGAGTGAGGTGTGCATAACATCTGTGCGCTAGTGAGGTTTGCGCCCACTTTTGCGAGCCCTCATCCAATCTAGTCACATCAGCTTATCCAGCTACAGTTGAAGAGACTATCGTCCACGTTCGGAGTGCTATGCTACAATTCAGTCACTCGGTCGAGCGGTATGAGAGTTTGACACACTATGCTACTGCTTACCAAGGGGTGATAAGAGTATGTAAGGATGCATCTCGTCAATACGACTATAGACAGGTTTCAAAAGAGGAGGGGCGTGATTTAGTGATTTGGTGATTTGGTGTGGTGGTAATAGAGGCGCGGAACAACCGGCCTTCCATACCCTTGGTTCCATTCCCGGATCACCAAACTTAGTTCCTTTTAAACCCGCGTCCGACTTGCCTCCAACCCTCATCGCTGTCCGGCCCCGACTCGCAATCCCACATAAGCCATGCCCAATCTCGAATTGTACACCAGGCCAACTAAACTCGTCGTCGCGTTCGACATTGGTACGACCTACAGCAGTATCTCATACTGTATCCATGAACCAGGTCGGGTTCCAGACATTCTCCAAGTCACGACGTAACTTTTTCATTGTTTTCGTGTCGATCTGTCTTAACTAGTCTTAGATTCCCTGCTCAGCGATTGGTCCGCAATGATTCTCAAATACCATCTCTCTTGTACTATGACAAGACCGGTAATGTCAGAGCGGCTGGTGCTGAGGTATTCACCGAAAGCATAATCAAGGTAGCGCTGACCGAAGGGTGGATGAAAGCTGAAAGGTTGGTTGTTAGCCACATTGAAGCATTATAACGTGGAACATACACTCAGTCTTGAGATTCAGGTGGAAACTTCGCCTCTACCCGGAGTGGTTAGCCTCCTCTGTTGACTTGAACGATGATTTACCCCCACTGCCACCCGGCAAATCTGCCGCCGATGTTCTTACAGATTTTATAAAGTATCTCACCCAGTGTGCCAAGAACTACATTCAGGGACACCACCTCACTTTCAGCTGGTCGTCCATCGAGGATTCCGTCGAATATATTTTCACCCATCCGAATGGGTGGGAAGATGTACGACAGCAGCTCTATCGTCAGGCAATTGAACGTGTTGGCCTCGCCCCCAGTGTGCCTGAGGGGCGATGTCGTATCCATGTGTTAACGGAAGGCGAAGCAATCCTCCACTTTTGCATCCCAGACCTTCTCAACACAGGATCAACCAATCGAGCTGTCCCTCGAGGAGTTGTAATCATCAATACTGGTGATTGGACTATCAACTTGAGCATGTTTTCGATAACATCCAATCCGATCTCCTGTGAGGAAATTGCTCCGGCTGAGTGTATGCACTGGCAGCTGCCACCGATGTCCAAGTTCCTACTCATTCTTCCTTGTCATTCCAGGCCGGCTGCAGGGTTCAATCTTTGTTGGTAGACGGGCTAAGGCTTTGCTGCGGAGTGAGTGGCTAGTTCCTCTATTATTTCACCAGTGACGAATGTGGTCTGAATAATAGGAAAGCTTGATGGCTGGGAACGCTCCAGCGATGAGGATATAGTTAGATATCTGCGTGAATTTGACCAGACAACAAAACTCACCACCAAGAACAATCAAGAACCAGCATACATCAAGGTGGCTGGGTTCCGCTACAGTAATTCAAAATACAACATCTCACGCGGGAACCTGAAGTTGACGGGGTAGGATTTCGTTGACATGCGCCATTGCCGCTGATCACTTGATTCCATATTCCTAGCGAGGAGGTCACTGGTCTGTTCAATGATTCCATTGATGCTATCATCGATGCATTTGAGCAACAGCAGAAATCTGCTACGGTGCTGATTACCGTGAGTCTAGTTTTCTGATGGTTCGTTGCATTCATTTTTATTTTCAGACGGCACTGCTTGTTGGGGGTTTTTCAACCAACGAATGGCTCTGGTTTCGGCTCCAGTCATATTTCAAGGCCAAGAAAATTGACATTTTGCGTTCGAGCAGTCCCATGTACGTGTGGGTCTAGCGTGTGGGTCTAGCGTGTTCACAGACTTTTTTTGACGCTTCTTAGCAATAAGGATCCGATCGTTGACGGGGCAATACTATCTCGCATCAATATTCGTGATACTCATCCGGTCGCGCCGCAAGTTTCATCTGATAAATGTGATGGGGTGTGTGTATTGCACATCAATTTAAATGATCTACCTGATTACAAGTTGTTTTGTTTACTGTTGCAGATCAAGCGGGGCATGTGGTGCAAAGTGGACAAGGTTGATCCTGAAAAGACAGTCAAATCCACCCGTGTACAAGAAGAAAACTCAAGTCCGTTTGTCATCCTTGATTGTTTGTGCGCTATTTTCATCCACGTCGGTTATATAGACAGTGAAATCACACACCTCGAAGAGACTGCTGCAGAACTTCATGCCAAGCTCACCGACGGAGCCGACGAAGTGGATAGGCTCAAAAAGACCATCGAGTCCCTTCATGCCATCATTCATACCTTTGAACAAAAACATCAATGCGAAGTCCTGTTTTCTCAGGGCCGCATCTCTGATGCTGCAAAATTTCTTCTCCGGATCACAACTACCGCCAGCGATGCGGTGAGAGCCAACAAGACGATCGGTAGCTGGCTTACTGGTGGGTCTCAGTGTTGCACATCGGGAAAGAGTGCTCAAATTCTATCATTAGAATTTACGAACCGATGCGTATCAACGCTAGAAAAAACTGGGGATGAGGAACTAAATGTTGAGAAACACGACGAAGCGATTGCGGCCTACTCCAACGCATTGTCCCTTACTCACTCCGTTTCGAATACTGTCCTAACCAAGTGGGCGGGCTCGATATTGATTCGTGGCTCGGCAAATGAAGCACTGCGTGCTGCTTCCAAGGTATGTTTTACATAGCGGCCCGCAGCCAGATGTCGACTCTATCTCGATCCAGTTCAAGGTTCCGAAGTTTGACATTTTACGTGCAATTTGCGACGCTTTGGAAGGGGACGGTCGTGTCATGGAGGCAACTGCGTGTTTCCGACAGATGGAGAACGAACTGGCATGGGACATGGGTCTCCATGATCAACGAGCGCAATGGACACTTGGTGGGTGGTTGCATGTGCATTGTCACTAAGCATTGTCTGAGTTTCTCGCCAAGAATTTCAACGTCGCTGTACAAAGAGACTAGAGAAGCTTGGTGATACCGCAATGGACTCAGGGCCATAACGCAGCTGTCGGACGCTTCTAAGCAACATTGTCGCTTAACCCAGCAGATTGCATGGATGTCCTCGTCAAACAGAACAGGGCATGGGCATTGATGAAATCATGGATGGAAGCACTGAGCGATGCTGATGAAGTATACTTTATGTCTTTGTGTTTCAGACAGTATCAACAGGACGTACAGGTAATTAAACTCGACGCATCGTGTCATCGAGGCTATGAGCGGAGGCTGTTGAGGCATTCGACACGATGTTTCGAAAGATAGACGAATCCTCACACATACACATTCGCCGTGAGTCAGTTTCTCAGTGCCACTCAGACCATGACGTGTTGATAAACATCAAAACGACAGAACTCGATGCCAGACCCACCATTCGGCATGTGTACTGAGAGCGGTCAAGGAGTTCTACCAGTATGTGATGCTCTCACAGATGGGAGTATGACGAATCCCTCGAAAACATCTCCGCTCACAATCGAAAGGAATCTTCCGCAAGCATCAAACTACGGGAGTTCTGCTCCCTCGTCAGTTCTCTCGGCTTCCAGTGGGTGTGGAGCGACACTCACTGTGGGCAAGTTCAATAATGGGGTAATACTGCAAGAATCATCGGTCGTCATGTTCACGTGATATCATGACCCGTCTCTTACGGTTGTATACCTCCGTGGTGCTTCGTCAGAGTCTCAGCTCCCTAGCGACCCCCAGCGGAGTATTTGGAATGCTCGGGCATGGACATCCGATTCTACACCGAAGACTGGAAGTCTTACCTCGGCTCGACTTACACAACCATAAGGAGCCAGTTGATGTAATTGGGGAGATGCAACGAACGACAGGAGTCTCTGCACAGGAGATGCCGTACCTTGCCCAGGTCTAGACAGGGTGTGTGAGAAGCTATATTTGGCTTTGAAACGCGAAGCGACGCCCGTTGAATATATTGCATACTTGCTCTCCGGGATCTTCAATGTGGCCACCCCAGCCATGTATCGCACTGCGGGGTGTCTTCTAGAGTACGTCTTGAGCGGACCGGGAGATGTGATAATTCTTGCGTGGACCGGGAGTGCAGGCGGTCACAATAGCTGTCTACCTGCAGGTCTCATCGTCTATGACCAACTCGCGCCACTGCACGTCCCATACCCACGGGGATAGCTGAGATGGATGGCACCATTAGAGGATTTCGTTCCTCCCTCCCTGATCTCTCCTACGCTATGGGGCCATGCAACTGGCTCAACGAATTCCCCTCACCATCTCTTATCGCTGGCCGATTGAGACTTCCTGGTATTGTGTTCTCGCTGACTGAATTCCACGTCTCAGAGTCAGAATCAGACACCAAGACGAAGCTCCATATATATCGTGCGGCTACGCGAGCGCTCGGAGACGTAGGGATCAAGGCGGCCGATGGTTTGACCGGGATGGCGGGTCTCTGCTTTGTCCATCTACAGTTCGTGGCGCGTCTCAGGCAACCATCATGTGCCAAGTGTAGACATGCCGCAGCAAACAGTTTGATCATCGTTCAAATCCGCAGGAAGGTATCATTGACTGAGTTGGAAGACGGCGTCCGCGCACGATTGAGGTACACTGGTCGTCATAAGGTATCGAGGATGCTTTGCATCCCTCGATTGGTAGCTATACTGTTTTAATTGACCAGCAGTCGCCCTTGCTTCCATGCTCTGATCAGAATGAAAGGACGTGTCCTTGCTTCACTCCGGAGACACTCAATGTGCCGTTTTGGTAGAGGATACGATAGTCGGCACACCGTAAAGGGAACTGGGCACCCACAAAATGTCGTGCCTGCGTTCAGGTTCACACGACCATCAAGGCACACGGTCATGAGGCTCAGTACATCAGACTGACTAAGCTAACGAGCACATATATACGTATATATCATAGGCCTTGAATAGTTGGAGAGATTGGCGCACACCTCGGGTGAGCAATTCGAATCCCAGTTAGTACTCTCATAGCGTTCGATTTGAGGCCCGAATCAATCCGTGCAAGGTCGTACAACTGTGGAAATGCATACGAACCCACGCGTCCGAACGTTCGCCAGGCTGCGCGTCAGGCGGGTCATGCCATACCACACGCCCGCACCACCGCGTCTCACAGGGTTGGCACTGACCCCCATACCTCATCAAACAACGACCGAGTTTCGACGAAAGAGACGTCCCTCGCAGCGGTTCCACCGCCGAGCGACCTAAAAATAAGTACCCACGTCTTCCGGACACACTCATCAAGGGGTCCAAACGTCGCCGGCTCCCCCCGCACTGAACCAGAGCCGCACCGCGAACACGAGTGCGATAACCAAAAAGCACCACAAGAGGGTGGTCATTATACGTGCCCGAAGGGGTCATTCGTGACGCGGTACCCATAAAGAAGGGAACTAGCGCAAGCGTAGAAAGGACCCGGTCACCATCGTGCGTCACGCCCACTTGCGAGCAGATGAAAGGCGTGCGTGTGCACACTGGGCTGAGTTGGGCACCATCCCCACACTCCGAATCGCACTCTGGGAAAAGCGACATGGAATGATTCGGAGTGTACCATAAAAGTGAAAGGGTACTCACAGCAGTCCGAACGATCCAATCAGTGCTCTTTTCTTGGGGGGGATGAGGGACGAGATGGAACCCGGCGATCACAACCTTTCCTACAATACAACGGAACAAAAGTTATCAAGTTATGTCCGAGGTTTGTTCATCTATCAGTAACAACACAAAATAACACTCTGCGAGGGAGAGGGAAAAAGTGTTGAATTGATGAAATATGGGTACATTGTTTAAAGAAAGCAGAAACACAGCCTGACCAGGCAGGTAAAGGAAAAAGAGATGTCATTAGCCGAGAGAGGGAAGGGGAGTAAGCAAGACCTGCCATGATTCCAAGTTAATGATAGGAATCGCGCTGCATTAGAAATGACAAAAATTTTGGTGTTCAAAGTGATCACCTGCACAAGAAATCAAGCGAGAAAGCTGGATAATAAGAATAGAAACTTGACGAGATACTGGATAGATAGCGGTACGTGGGGATTGCCGTTGCACAAACATTCGTAATTCATGTGCAAGGAACAATTGGGTTCCATGCGTTGTTGCGACATATGAAGACAACTGAATAGATTACTGCCGCCGAACGCCGTCCAGCCCGATGTGTGGTTGATACAGATGTAGTTGATACAACAGTTGTTCCGCATATGAATGGATTGCCGAATAAGCGCTGAAACTTCGACGGGTTAGATGGTGACTTGTCCAAAAAATCGGTGCTCCAGATTTTAGCGGGTCGAGAGGTTGATGCCCGCTCCCAAACTGCCTCCACTCTTCTCGCGCCTTAACTCATCAACGAGGTTGTGTGGGGTCGTTAGATGATGACGGTGCGGCTCCTCTTCAAATAGCTTCCGTCCCAGATCTGCGCGCAAATTTGCACCTAATCCTGACTTTAACGAGATCGCAGAGCGGGGTACGGTAGCTGCTGCGGGCGAAGGGGAAACATTGATAAAGTCATTCAGATTAAATGGAATACCCCCCGGAGTAGGCGAAGCTTGTGGATGAGCCTCTGCTTGCCGTGAAGGCGATAATGGAGCCGGAAGTAACTGGGATGGCGTGGGAGAGGAGGCAGATGCAGGTGTAGGAGGGACTACTGATGGCTCCATCGGGGCTGCCGGGGCTAGCGACCCTGAGCTGTCACCTACATTGTCAAGAGAATGTGGCTGGCTCATGACCTGGGAACTTTGGCTCCCTGGTAAGGTGTTGACAGTGAGACTGCTCTCACTTCGCAAGGGACTTCTCCCATCATCCCCTCCGGAAAAGAGCACTCTGCCCTTTGCGCGAAGCGAACCACTGCCACCCAACGCCCGAAACGCGACCAAATTCTTTGCGTCTCTGTCCCGCGTGGTGGAGGGGCGCACGGGAGATGGAGACGTGTGTAAATACAACATCAAGTTTGCCGCCTCTTCGTCATCAGCACGTGGAGTAGAGTACATGTTTTCAACGTTCGCTCGAGGCGGAGTAGTAGCCCTGGCGGGAGCCGGAATAGAGAAGGAGGAATGCGCGGATGGCAACAACGAGGAGGGAGCGGTGGTTGTTCGGGTCGAACTTTGGGCATACTGTGACAAGGAATGGAAAGAACCATCGGACCCGGCAGACAACGACGAACGAGGGGACGATACGCTGGCAATCGATGGACGTGATTGAAGAAGCGACGTGAGAGTGGCTACAGCCTTCCTCTCCACATCCGCAGCTTCCTCCGCGGATTGTTTCTGTTTTCCCCTGCTACCTCTTGGCTTTGTGCGAGAGGCTTCTTCCTTTCGGCTACGCAACTGGGCGCGTGTGCCCTCGGCAATACTGCGCACTACAAACGCGGAGTCGATTCCCCGTTGCCCCGAGCGTGCACGAGGTCCGGCGGCCGAACGGGACGGCGCCTGTACCGGGGGATCAGCTGAATTGTGTACCGTGCGTGCTTGCTTCAGGGGGGGCGGTCCGAGAAGGGCGGTATAGAGACTCTGAGGTGAATTCGAGGAAGAGGGAGTCCCCGTGGGATAATAATGAGAACGCGAGGGAATGATCGTTGATGAGCCAGATACGGCTGGGAAATGAACGTGGCCATTCCTGCGTGTCTGGATACCTTGTGTAGTAGGGTTATTCGCTCCAGAAGCCTTGCGCTTGGTGCCGATCAAGCGAGACGGGGTAGCCGACATTGCATGAGTTTTGGCCTCGAGATCATTAAGTGGGATATGCGGAATGTTATGAGTAGCCTTGTAGGACGCATATGACAAACGGGCACGGAGACCACGGACCACCTGGAGAGAGTGAAACAGGGGATGTTAGCGGGCGTGACCCGAATTACCCACGGACACGAGTGCACAGCAGAGGTGAGCACACATCCAGCAGCATAGGACCACGTCCAGAAGATGGAGGTATGACAGCTGGCGCGACACAGCGGAGTGCCAACGCGTCTCGCGGGTGGGAGGGAGCGCGGGACTTACTACAGAAAGCTCGGCACTGGCTAAAAACTTTCGAATGGCCTTCTCTCTATCCTCCTTTTCCAACGGGTCCACGTCCGTTGAGAGAGACGGGCTGTGTGGTTGTGTGTATGTCACGGGGGGCGACGCAGAGGTCACCGAGGACGACGGGGTCACCATTGGCGCGCGTCCGGTACTGGATGGGGGAGGTATATGTACTAGTCGTACAGAGATATACAGCGCACGCTCTGGTGAGCGACGTGGGGACGGTGTCAGACGCTGTTGGGGGCAGCGATGGGGCTGCGGTGTCCGCTGTGTGAAATGGTGAGGAGCGCGTTAGGGAGCAGCCACGCGCGACGCGCTCGTCTTATTCATCGCAGTTCCCACGCTTTTATACCCAGACGTTCCGACTCGCGCCTGCATGTAAATATGCTACGTATTTCGTACACACGCCCTTGGGCACACAGGGAGGCGGTCCACCAGCGTTGCTTGCTTGCTTGCTCACCAGACGCGTGCTGAGCTGGCATGAAACTAGCCGGGCGATGGTGTCGGATGGCACGAAGCACCAGGTGTAAGTCGGACTAATTAGACCAGCGACAACCTCCGGAGTCCACGCGCAACGTACGGATTAATAAAGACCACGCATGGGGTGGCGAGCCACGAGGGACACTATCAAGTGATCTCTCCTGAATCAAATCCGCCTTTCCGGATCCCGCTAGCTTGTCCTTGCGGGCCTTCATCGCGATGGGCAGTCGCGCGACCAGATCCGTCTGCAGCAGGTTCCACCTCGTCCCAGTACCATCGGGGCAAGAACCCGACGCGATCATCACCCCCCATGGCGTCTTCCACCCCCGAAGCATCCAGCATCATGACAGTGATGCCCACCTTGGGCGTGAATGTGACGCGCCAGACATCCTTTCCTGTGCTTGCTGGCAGGGTGTTGCACAGAAACGCCAGGAATTTATCCCCCCAGTCTAGGCAGATGAGCGGATCCCACGCCGCGGGTCTACCCCGAACCGATCGGGGTATCTCGACAGTCCGAAACGATTGAGTCGTCACGAGTTGCCCAGATGGTTTGCGAAAACCGACAACGATTTCCTATCTCGTGGACGTGTGATTAGCCTGCTCCGACACGGTATCAGATTAACATACCGGCACCCCAAGAAGGAATGATTGTATATAAAATTTGAGGAGCTTTCTACACGAGGCCGAGTTATTCTCCTTGGCAAGACGGACTCGTGGATGCATACCGTTCAAATTTGGCTTCGTCTGAGGGGCCTCGAATAGCCAAAGACGTCTTCAACTCGACAAAGTTTGCCGTGTTTCCAGAGTATTTCCCTATATGCCAGTAGCCAAACATTGAGTCCCAGAGTACAACATGATTTGCTGAGCGTACCCCGAACACAATCCACCTCTCCTCCAATGACGATTCTGCGGTCGCCGAGCTTGGTTTTCACGACGCTGCACCACTGAATATTGGTATTGACGTCCCCACCCCAACCCTGGACATGCGACGGGGCATCCCCTGGAGCGCAAGTTGTGCAGTAAGACTCAAACGCATAGCCATAGTATGTCATACGTCGATGGCGAGGCTCCATCTCATTCCTGAGGGTGTGATGAGCATTGCAGGCTGGTAAGGAGCAAGTCTCTTACTTTTCCTTGAGCTTTGCGTCGCTCAAGTGTTCCTCAAAATACAAGGTTCCACCAACACGCATAACGTTGAGTTCCCAGCCCTCCCGCTCTTCATAAGGTGCCACGAGTATCCTCTCTCACAAAAGTAAGCAAAACTAAATGAATACCGTGGAAGGGACCCACTTGGTTATGATCCCTCTCCAGCTCATGACATGAATGTCAGGTGGTTTGGAGAGGGATGAAGCAGATGCTTCGCGCAAGTTCCTTTTGAACCGTGACCACGCCTGCAAGAGCGTATCCAGCCGACCGCGTTCTTCCGGTCGCTTGATCCACCTATCGTACCCATATCCTAGATCAGCTCCGCGGGGAGGGTCGACATAGTAGCGCATTGAAGAGTCATTGAATTCGAGAACGTGATCAGGAGTGAATGAAAAAGTGAGTAGCTGAGTTGGCTGTTGAAAAGGCGGTGGCTTTGAGGGTGCATGCGAAAGGTGTGGGTAATCCAGAGTAATTCCAGATGGTTGTTTGCGGGTTGGTGACACATCCTCCAGGTCGGCGTCGACTGCCTTTCGTTTTTGTGCCATTGAGACGTCGGTCTGCTCGGTTGACATGGATGTGAGATAAGTCAACTGAGGTGTTTGTTGATTTCCGAAGCCTTTGCCAAACACGGGCACGTGAGTACACACTTGGGGGAACTTCTGCCTGAAACAAACCACGAGCCACTGGCGAGAAGAAGAACCATGGCTGTACGTTCGTAAAAAGACAACAAAGCCCGATCTTTTCGAGCTCTTGGGTGTACTAAATCAGTCACACGTTGTCGGTAGGAGCAAGCTCGCGCCGCGGTGGATGCTCTTGGGTTTCAAACCCGTCGGGAAAGCGTATCTCACCCTCCCCTCGGCTGCCTCGTGTTCTCCTCGAGGATTGAATGAATTACTCGAATCACTGCGATATTTACGCCACTCCCGACTAATTACCCTGGGACTCCTTGCGAGTAATCCCAACGTGGAAGTCAGTACGCAGTTTGTCGTGCGGCAGTCACGACGAGGAACGCTGGACGTGCTGATAGCTTATGTTGGGGAGCAGCTCACAGGCGATTAGTCAGCCATTACGCCAAGGACAATGTTTAATGTCGTTTCGTCCGTTGTGAATGGCCGGTACGCGTTGCCCATCCGAGGAAGTGACGCCCATCTCCCCCGTCAGTGAATTCTCACCCTGATTGCTTCGACTCACGTACAATTTAGCATGCTTCGGCCCTTGTATAGCCCGTGATCCTTCCAGCATCTCTAGGACAATGCCCAAGATGCAGAAATCATTGGAGTTGCCTTGTCCAATTTCTTTTGGAACCGGATCATACCGCGAAATTGGAGTGACGCCAGCCGAGACGGCGGCGATGCCCCCTCCAGCGGTGCGACTGACCTCATCACGTTAAGTAACACGATTTTAATGCATGTCTGCGCCGTGTGCCCTATGTTTACACCGCCCTTTATAAGGTCAGTGGGGGTATGAGCACAGGCCGCCTCTCTTCCTCAGCCCAGACTTCTCACTTCATCTGACGAACCCGCATGATCTTCTGTGCGTATGCCCGTCTCGGGTCACCTTGCGCGCGACTAAAGACGAGATTCCCAGTTTCTAGAAAGCCCAAATCCACAACGCTCCCACCTAATTGGCCCTCGCCATACCACAACAAGTGTTCCCAGCACGATTGTATCTATCCGAATAGTCCGCAGACCGTCAAGGGCATTTATCAGTGCCGCGGCGTACCTGGCGGCTTCTACTGCGAAGGGACCTACAAGATCTCTTCCTCCCGTGCACAAGACACGGAACGCTATATCAAGGAGTTGACCATGTCGCGCCGCGCCGCAGAGGAGGAGCAGGGGAGGCGAACAACGTCCGACATGCGAAGACCTGAGACCAGCCATCGTCGACGTGGAAGGGATATCCCTGACTACGCCGCAGTAGACGGCAAGGGACGCCTTGGGCATGTTCCTCTGAACCATGCCAACCCAGTTTCGCGTTCTCCTCAACCAAACGACGTCGGCCGGCCGCCCCAACTCCCACTTAGGCGCCCATTTCGTGTTGAACACCGTCCATCTTCCCAGGTGGAGGCGGAGTTCATCACAGACCAGATCATGATGCATCTCTATCCGGAACGACAGATCCAGCCAAGATGGTCAGTATCGTTCCTCGCCTCCATCAGGTCCGACGACTCACCCACTCCGCCTCAGGATATGACTATATGATTTGGCGTCGACCTTTATGCATTTACATGGGCAATTATGGCCACGACTCTTATGGACAACGATCTCACTGTACAGCACACTAGCATGCATTAACTTAACGTACACTTGTACTGGACGACCACCTGCGTTGTGCTCATGTAGGCAGCTGGTCTGTCTTTACCTGCATCTGTATTAGAGCAGCGGACGAGCTCGTCTCAAAAGAGAGAGCAATGACCATGTCCAAACCGGGGTATGAGGCAGTGGGGGCTCATAGGAACGACATACTACAGTGTGCTAATTAACGATCTCTTACGGTTGGTGTTTCGTGTGTTTGTCCGTCATCGTGCGAATGCTACCACCCTGAACCGCTGTGTTCCAGCTGCAAGAAGAGGCCTTGGATACGGCTTCACCTCTGGCTGTTGCGACGGTCGTCAGACAAGCCTACAGCGTCTCACGCCCTCACACACGAACGCACGAGGCGTGCCGAGGTACCAGGTCGCCGTCATCTCACGATTCGTTTATCCTTTTGCCTCGAGTCCAGCACTGCCAGCGAGGGCACACAGGTACCACGGCTATCCAGAAGGGAAGGCACTGTCAGATCCGACAAGGACCATCTTCCCAACGTACAGGCCAGCGTGACCTATCTTCGCCCTTCCGGCCCCAACCCACTGAGACGCAAAGAGCATTGTCCGGTGATATTGTCGGGTCACCGGGTGACTGCGCGCGCGCGCGTCAATCACGGCGTATCCTTTCAGGCCATGATGTATGGTGCCACAGGGCGGCCCATCCCAGAGTCGGTACGCGTCTCGAAGCTTATTTTCATCGCCTCGCAGTCGTCCTAACGCAATAAAGCCCTTTCTCAGTTAAAGCGCAGTGCGGCGCACGCGAGTCAGGAAGTGTGTTCGGACGCCACTCAACATGTCTGTGCGGACAGGCGTCACTAGCCACTGTTGACGTGATGTTGATGTGAGGCCATTGCCTCGATGGAAAAAAGTTAAATGTGACACGTCATCCCTCGATAATAACCCCAATTATCCGTGGAAACAATCAGAGCATCGTTTAAAACGCTATACCGAGCGATGCTGATCTATCACACACCTCTCCTGAAAGTGCTCCTCGAAAGGGAGATCATCAACGGGCGATCAGAATTTGTTTTTTTTTTTTACAAAAAAAAAGCAAGGCCTGGCATGCCCGCTTGCCTCCATCATGCCCATTCCATAGCGCGCATCGAAAGCATGTGGAACAAGCACAGGAAAATCCACAGGCACTCCTGGCATTTCTCCACCTCGCCGTTTATTATAGGAGCTCGGAAGGACCGCAAGAGAACGCCAGAACGGAGAGAGCTGAAAGTGTGGCACAGGTTCCGGAACGTGCTCTGCTTTTTTCTTTTTCTTTTTTGCGACGGGTTTGACAAATCAAGCTCGAGCAGGGTCAGAACCAATCGAATGCGGCACAATTCCTCCCCACCCTCTTCGTCATCGTGCCCTCAAAATGAAACCGCGTCGCAGGTCTGGTTCTCCCGGTTCGCATGCGTCATAGTGTCGGCATTTCTTGGCATACTCGCAGCACGAACCCAGCGCCAGGGAACCATTCGGCCCGGTATCACTTCCAGGCGTGGTGAGTTGAAACGCGTCGTCGAGTACAACCAAGGCGACTCCATGCCCCAAGGGGCCATATAACCAAAACATTCGACGAGAGAAGACTCGACATCGTTAGCCATTCGTGTCCGTGTTTCAATTTCCGAGGAGTATCAACGACGCCCATACCGCAGAGGTGAGACATAAAAGTCCGTTCGTGCGATGTTACATCGTGCATCGTCTCAAACTGCATCCAAAAGATTGCACGGAGACAGAAGCATATCGTGCAACAGGAGACCCCAAAGGGGATACCAACAAGAGATAAAGAGCGATAACGATACCATACAGAAAGGCAGTAGGCCTATCTAATCTGTTTAAGACATTGTTCAAGTATGGGCCGGCATTACGGAAACCAGCATACCACCGTGAACCCTTTTTGCAAAGTGGCTCCCGTCATCCACCGAGCGTCGGCGCTTGCGTCCAGTAAGGGATTGGGGAAAAACGAAGTACCGTTCTACTGGGGGTCTCCTGGTCTTTGGTATGCTAGGCTGGGTGGGAGTGACACCAGACGAAGGACTGGTGGGGTTGGAATGGACAAGTGACTCCATTGTCATGACTGGCGTGGTAGGATCCTTGGATCTCTTTTTGTACTGGGTTACCCATGTGAGATCGAACCTTATCACGACAAATGATACTTACAGTTTCCAGTTCCGGTTTTCCCCGCCATTTCGCGATGGCCTCGCAAAAACGGACCGCAGCTCGTTCAACAGGCTCAGCGGGATAATACCATGCCAGATCTTCCATGTGTGTCGACAGATCCGGAGTCAGCGCTGGAATGGCATAGAACTAAGGTTTAAATGATCAATCCGGTTGGGCAGTCGATGCAAAGGGCATGCTCACCCTTCGCAACCGTTCTCTCATTTCAGCCTCAAATTCAGCCTCTGAATCTTCCTTGCGCAGTGGTACCCCACTGGCCATGGCGCATAACGAAGGGAACATGATTTGCGCTGCTTCCTTTAATGATGGGAGATCATCTGGATCAAACCATTCGAACATCGAGTCTCCCTCGTCTTCGTCGCTGGCCGATGGATCGTCTGACATCCCAAGTCCAACCCAGAGTAGACAGGAAGCGGCGGCAGGGCCTCTCCACCCACCAGTAAGGTACCCTTCCAAAGCGGCTCGAGTAAGAAGTCCAGCAAACAGCATGTACCAATCTCTGGATGGCCGCAGGGGTGTCGCTTCGCTTTCCGATTGCGCTTTTCGAGCTTGCATCGAGGACTGTGGGGATATCGAAGGTGCTCCCATAGATCTTTCTCCCTGAGATTCACGTTCATACTCTTCATCCTTGAGTTCTTGGCCTAGCTCCATCGCCACAAGCGCCGACAGGCGTAAAAACCTAGGTATAAGCTCGGAGAGGCGTGTATTTCCTGCTCCCGGACCCACGTAACTGGTATCTTCCACGTCCTGTTGAAGCCACTTGGACTTCCTGCGCAGCACACTACCATTGACCCCGGAATGAGCAAGTCCAGAACCAATACCACTGCCATCTTGCCAACCAGTGACGCCGCCACCACAACCGCCCATGCTCTTGCCCGAGCCAATCTTGGGGGGACGCGAAGTGATCTCACCTCCCCAGGCGCCAGCTCTTCCCTTTGCCGGACCTCCTGGCGTTTTCATGATTTGTCTGGCCTCAACACAGATCTCGCATCCGGTGTGGAGATGCCTTGGGCAACGCAAAGCAGGTGGAGAGTTTGCTGTCGAGGGGTCTGCACCTTCCATGTACAAGACACGGACTCTGTCGTTCCAGATTGCTTGGTTTCCCGGCTGCTTCAGTGCATGTTAAGTTTGCTGTGGGAGCGCGAGGGGAGTAACGACGTACAACCATCCGTTGTCCTTGGGCACCAGAAACGAACATTGTCGAAGGAAATGGAAATGGATGTGCTCCGGAGGCTCCGGATATGGATGCAAGTAAGGTAAGCGATGGTGGGAGCACGCCGGCAACAGCTCCAGACGACTGACTTGTGCAAGTGGAAGGATGAGGTGACAGGTTCTGGAGCACCGGGGAGTTGTCGGAGGACGCAGACTCCGCCGACCATTTTTCCGAATGAGTGTTTGAAACGACGATCGGGGGTGGGTGATGATGATGTCGATATGGCGCTATGGGCGCCTGACGAGCGAATAGGTCATTGATGACCGTACCAAGAGCGAGGCGGAGACGGACGCCGTTCGGCAACGTATGGGGATGGGACGTTTTTGATGGAACTCGCTTGGGAGAACCTGGAGGAGATTGTAATTCACCTTTAAAGGGAGGAACGGGGTGCACCGGCGGCGGCTGCTCGAGCATGGAAGTGACGACTTTTTCGAGCGCAATGGCGCGCAGTCTGAGATTCCTCGCCAAAGCAAAGTCTTGTTTCTGCATCCGCGTGTCTTCATCCTCATTATTGGGGTCTCCTTCTCCCGCTGCTCGTGCTTTCAGCTGATCGACGTCCTCGCCGTCACTGGAGACCTCATCTTCTTCGTCGTATTGCTCTGGACGTTCCCGGAACTGGAAATAGGGTGAAGAGGGTCCGCCGGTATGGTCGGTCATGCCAAGTTCCGCACGGGCCTGGGCAAATCTCGTGCGAGCGTGTACCCAGGCCATATGGTCAATGATGAGCGTCCTGGTGGACTTCTCGCGAGGCGGGATGGAGTGTAGATGGTGAGCATGCTTGTGCGCCGGGGCCTTGAAAGAACGCAGCCCAGCTGGTGCAGACGGCGACGGCTGTGGTATTGGTAACGGAGGGCCCCGTGACGCGGGTGGTGCCGATGGGAAGACTGGAAAGTTGGCCTGGAGAGAGGAGTAAGACATGACGCGCCGACTTTGTATGTACCCGGCCCAAGTAGCGACTCCTCTTCCGGTTTATTTTCGTGCTGCAACTCCTGAACACAACCGAGAACAACTTGGGAAAGGATGACGTTTGACAGTGGCTAATCGTGATACGCGAATATGTCCAGGAGCCGATGGTGGTTAGGGAGTGAGCGCTTGAGCTGTCGCAAAATTAAGTAAGCGTGGGCTCCATATGGTCTCATGCACCACACGTACGGCTCTAACAGCCTGCACTGATTTGCACAACTAATGTATCTCAATCGTACGGACACTATCTATCAACTCGGTCAACGATACCTCCCTGTGGATTTGAGCCATGATCAAACTGTCTGCTGCAACACGTCTATATTCGACACGCGAGAGTGGCTTGAACAACAGTGCCCCGAATGGTTGCCTGAGACGAGCCACAAACCGCAGTGCATGTGCAATTTCACCTGGCGCAGCTGTCTTGTACAAGAATTCCTGGTCGAGTAGGGGGCGGATCCATGGGTGGACGAAGCAGAGACCTGTCATCAGGCTTAAGTTATCGGTCGTCTTGACCTCTACATCTCCAAATGCTCGCGTAGCCAAACGATACACATGGAGCTTCGTCTTGGGATCCGATCCTGATTCTGAGACATGGAGTTCGGTGAGCGGAAACACGATACCGGGAAGTCTCAATCGGCCAGCGATAAGAGATGGTGAGGGGAGTTCGTTGAGCCGGTTGTATAGCCCTGTAGCGTGCGAGAAATCGGGAAGGGAGGAACGCAATTCTGCAATGATGCCATCCATCTCAGCTATCCCCATGGGTGGTGGGACATGCGGTGGCGCGAGTTTGTCATAGACGGTGAGATCTGCGGGTAGACAGCTATTGTGATCGCCTGCACGCCCGGTCCACGCAAGAATTGTCACATCTCCCGATCCGCTCAGGACGTACTCTAGAAGACGCCCCACAGCACGATTGCCCTCCCCATATATTACTGGGATGGCCACATTGAAGATCCCGAAGAGCGAGTACGCAATATCTTCGACGAGCGTCGTTTCGCGTTTCGAAGCCAAATATAGCTTCTCGCGCACCCTGTCTAGACCTGGGCGAAGTGCAGCCATCTCCTGTGTAGAGATTCCTGTCGCTCGTTGCATCTCCGTAATTATATCAGCCGACCCCTTGTGGTTGTGTAAAGTCGAGCCGAGGTAAGGCTTCCAGTCTTCGGTGTAGAATCGGATGACCTTTGCAGCAACATATTCTTGGTATGTCCATGCCCGAGTGTTCCAAATACTCCGCCGAAGGTCACCAGGGAGTTGAGACTCTGATGAAATACCGCGAAGGTACACGACCGTAAGGGACGAGCCACGATACCACGCGAACATGGCGACCAACGATTCTTGCAGTACCACGTTGCTTAACTGGTCCACACAGCAGGTATCGCTCCACGCCCACTGGAAGCCGAGAGAACGAACGAGGGAGCAGAACTTCCGTAGTTTGATGTTTGCGGGAGAGTCCTCTAGATCGTAAACGGAAGTGTTTTTGACCTTCTGAAAGAGAGGTTCGTCACACTCCCATCTGTGCGAGAGCATCACATATTGATAGAACTGTTTGACCGTTCCCTGGATACGTGCATAGTCTAGCTGTATCGTCATTGATGATGCAAGCTCATTGTAGATTGGGAGTTCCTTGAACGCTTCTGCTTGCTGTTTCTTGTCATACAGACGACCAGTGATAGTATTTATGAGTACCCGCGGCATGGAGCGGACAGTCTGCGCAACAATGCGCTGAATGGTGGGTCTGGCATCGACGTATTGACGACGGAGTTCTGTCATTTTGATATTTATCAACACGTCATGATCTGAGTCGCACTGAGAAAGTGACTCACGGCGAATGCGTATGTGTGGAGACTCGTCCATCTTTCGGAGCATCGTGTCGAATGCCTCGACGGCCTCTACATGGAATCCCGCCCCATGCAACGCCGCATGCCTCCGCTCGTGGCCTTGATGACACGACGCATCGAGTTTAATTACCTGTATGCCCTGTTATTGACGCTGTCTGAAACACAAAGACATGAAGTATACCTCGTCAGCATCGCTCAGTGCCTCCACCCATGACTTCATCAACGCCCGTGCTCTGCTCCGTTTGACGAGGACACCCATGCGATTCGCCGGGTTGAGCGACAATATTGTTGAGAAGTGTCCGGCAGCAGCATCATAGTCCTGAGATTCCATTGCGGTATCACCGTGCTTCACTAGCCTCTCCGTGCAGCGACGTTGAAAACCTGGTAAGACACTCAGAAAATGCTTAGATACACTGCTCACGCAACCACCCACCAAGTGTCCACTGGGTTCGCTCATCATGGAAACTCGTGTCGCCCGTCAGCTCGTTCTCCATCTGTCGGAAAGATGCGATTGCTTCCATAACACGGTCGTCCCCTTCTAGAACATCGCAAATCGCACGGAAAATGGGAAAGCTTGGAATATTTAACTGGGCCGAGATAGAGTCGACGTCTGGCTTCGGGTCACTATGTAAAACATACCTTAGAAGCAGCATGCAGTGCTTCACTTGCCGAGCCACGAGTCAATACCAAGCTCGCCCACTTGGCTAGAATGGTGTTCGGAATCGAGGGAGTGAGGGACAACGCAGTGGAGTAGGCCGCGATCGCTTCGTCATGTTTCTTCACGCTCAGTGCCTCATCGCCAGTTTTTTCCAGCCTCGATGCACATCGGTCCCCGAACTCTAATGACAGAAGTTGGGTACTCTCTTCTAATGTGCGACATAAAACTCACCAGAAAGCCAACTATCGATCAACTTGTTGGCTCTCATTGCATCACTTGCGGCCGTGGTGATCTGGAGAAGGAGCTCTGCAGCATCATTGATGCGCCCCTGAGAAAACAGGACTTCGCATCGATGTATCCATTCAAACGCATAAATGATGGAGCGAAGGGAATCAACAGTCTTTTCGAGGTGCACGATCTGATTGTCTAATTGGCGTGAATGAGAACAACACGCCAATCAAAAAGCGACGAACGCACTTAAACTCTCTTCCCGTGCGCGAAGCAACTTGACTGTCTTCTCGCGATCAATCTTTTCCGCCTGTATGCGCCACATTGCCAGCTTAATTTGTGACAGTAAAAAAAACAGTCTGTAATCATTTGCATCAATGTGCGGCATACACACCTCATCATATGTGGCACATGAAACCTGTGATGCGACCAGATGCATATTACAATCGACGTAAGATAACACCGCCCCACTAGCAACCTCCTGGTTGCTGAAAAAATGTCAGAAAAAATCCGCAGTCGCTCTAGACAAGCACACACTCATGGTTGCTCGAGCGCAAAATGTTGATTTTCCCGGCATTGAAATATGACTGGAGCCGAAACCAGAGCCATTCGTTTGTTGAAAAGCCCCCAACAAGCAGTGCCGTCTGAAAATAAAAATGAATGTAGCAAATTATCAGAAGACTAGACTCACAGTAATCGGCATCGAAGCAGATTTCTGCTGTTGCTCAAATGCATCGATGATAGCATCAATGGAATCATTGAACAGATCAGTGACCTCCTCACTAGCGATGAGATCAAGCAATCAGTGGCAATAGCGCGTGTCAAACGAAACCCTACCCCGTTAACTTCAAGTTCCCACGTGAGATGTTATATTTCGAATTACTGTAGCGGAGGCTGGCTACTTTGACGTATCCTGGTTCTTCGTTGCTCCTGGTAGTGAGTTTTGTTGTCTGGTCGAATTCGCGCATGTATTTAACCATTTCCTCATCGCTGGAGCATTCCCAGCCATCAAGCTTTCCTATTCAGAGTTACCCATATTCGTCACTGCTGAAATAATAGAAGGAACTAGCCACTCACTCCGCAGCAGGGCCTCGGCCCGCCTACCAACAAAGACTGAGCCCTGCAGTCGGCCTGGAATGACAAGGAAGAATCAGTAGGAACTTGGACATTGGTGGCAGCTGCCAGCGCATACACTCAGCCGGAGCAATTTCCTCGAAGGAGATCGGATTGGACGTCATCAAAAACATGCTCAAGTTGATAGTCCAACCACCAGCATCAATGACTACGACTCCTCGAGGAATGGCCTGATCAGCTGATCCCGTGCTGAGAAGGTCCGGGACGCGAAAGTAGAGGACTGCTTCGCCTTCCGTTAACATGTGCACACGAGATTGGCCCTCAGGCATACTGGGAGTGAGGCCGACATGTTCGATTGCATGACGGTATAGTTGCTGTTGTACATCTCCCCAACCATTTGGATGAGTGAAGATGTACTCGATGGAATCCTCAATAGATGACCAGGCGAGCGTGAGGTGATGTGCCTGAATGTGGCTCTTCGCCCAGTGGGAGAGATATCTTATAAAGTCTGTAAGAACGTCGATGGCTGATTTTCCAGGTGGCAGTGGGGGTAGATCATCATTTGGCTTAATGGAGGAGGCTAGCCGCTCCGAGTAGAGGTGAAGTTTCCACCTGGGTTTCACAACTGAGCGTGAGTTCCGCATAACGCCTCGACGTGGCTAACAAAACCTTTCAGCTTTTGTCCACCCTTCTGTCAGCGCGACCTTGATTATGCTTTCAGTGAACACCTCAGCACCAGCGGCTTTGACGTCACCGGTCTTGTCATAGTACAATTGAGATGGTATTTTAGAATGATCGCGGTCCAGTCGCTGAGCAGGGAATCTAAGACTAGTCAGGAAAGACTGATACAAAAACAATGAAGAACTTGCGTTGTAACTTGAAGGACGTCTGGAACTCTACCTGGTTCATGGATACAATACGAGATGCCGCTGTGGGTCGTGCCGATGTCAAACGCCAAGACGAGCTTGGTGGGGCCAGTGTATACTCTGAGGTCGGGCATAGGCTATCAGATGAAGAGAAAAGGCGTGGAATACAGAGTTTATAGGCAAAGCACCCTGAAAGCGCAGCAGGGAATACGAGATATTGGCGACGAGAAGCATCCTGTCGTCGAGTTGGCGACCTCGCGATGATGAGCGCTCATGATATCATAGCACACCTTTAGAAATCCAATTCGAAGCCATCACTCATACCTTATGCCGGACGTTCTTAGCATTGATACCCAATCAAGCATCACTGGACACATACCGCGCTGTCGTTTTTAATTTATAAACTTCGCACTCCAAATGGGCGTCTTGGTCACCGAAGGTGTCCCAGAAGACCCTTTCTGCAAGACCCCCCCTGCCCTACTCGTTGGGCAGTCACCCATTGGCGAGGATCGAGATGACTACAGAAGCCATCTGCAAAAGGACAAGAACTCGAGCCCATTACGGAGACAATTTCTAAGGCGCCAGGAAGGGTAGAGCCATCATACTAGGGGCTAGAACGAGTCCGTTGGGTATGCTTCCTGATCTTCCGATTGCAGGTGGCAGGTGATGCTGTTGTTCGCGTAGACTGGCTGCAACAAGAGTGTCATGAAGGGTTGGGTTGCACGTTATGCTGTACTGTAGAAGTACAAGTGTCAATGTCACTCCTTCGAATGGTTACCGTGGAAGATAAGCGATAAAAAAGTTGTTCTATTCGTGGTTACATGTAGTGCATAGTGCAAACTGCGCAACGCATCGATCTAAATGCCAGGATTATGACAACAATGTGACACACGCACCCTCTCACCGACTTAGCTTTGTCGTTCTCCACCTCGCCTTAGGCAGAAAAAGTCAGTTACATAATTATGCAGGGACCAAACGATGACCTAGTTTTCACCGCTTCGTCTCTAAACTCAATCGGTGCCTGCACTCGTCTCGCCTGCAACTCTAACATATCGCTCCGCCCAAGTCTGGCGGCATTGACTGATCACTAACACAACCGGAACACCTACACTCATTGGCCTCACGCTTGTTGAGTGTGCAGAGACTGAATAGACCGAATGGGCCGGTGAGTGCATGTGGTGCGAGACAAGATAAGATGTGAGGATAGTCCTTACTACTGGTGCTGCAATAATGAGTAGGTAGATAAAGTATTATCTCAGCATTGCGATGCCATTGACATCCCTAATACACGTGCGGAAAACATTCAGCCTCAACTAAGCCGTATAACACTCTCCCATACATCTCCACTAAGCCTCAATGCCTCGACCTGTCGTTGATTCCAGCTCCCAAGGAGTGTACGCATTCTAGACAATTTTGGTATACCCGATCCTTACCTTAGCTCCTAAGCCTGAACATTCGACGACTGTCATTACAACAGAGGCACCAACGAAGACAGAATTCTTCGCCTGTAGACCACATGGTGACTCCAGTATGGTCTGTGGTCGAGAAGTTGAATGGGATGGAGAAAGCAATGGTATGGTTACAACCACACACAAGATATGAATGCGATCTCATTGCCCAGCTCCAGTTACACCCCAACATATCATCTGACACCGCCCATAGAAGGAACGAACAGCACGGATCATTTTGTGTCCAGGAGCCCAGCCAACTTTCGGCAGTAGGCAGCAAAAACGTCTCTCCGCCAGCGGGTGCCTCCAACTCCCCAGATACTGCCAGTCGCATTGAAGGAGTCGCAGGTCTACCCATGACCAAGGTAGAAAGATGGTGTTATGTTTGTAATGAATAGGGCTAAAGCTTCCCTCTAAATAGTCCCGTTTATCCTTGGCCAATCTTGGAACCAGAGGAGAATCACAGATCGTCCTGCAATGGGCACACAAGTTATGGAGAAAGGCAAAGATTTCCGCGCTCCAGGGCCTGAGAGTCTTGTTCTGTTATTACAAGCGGAGGGCTTCTAGGCTGGAGGAACCAATCAAAAACCTGAGCATGCTCAGCAATGAGCCACCTCGCCTGGATGGCGTTCAACATGGAGGAAAAGGAGGCACTCAACAAATGTCAGCAAACACCATAGGATCTGAAATCCAGAAACTTCAGCGAGAAAACGCCGAGCTTAAGCAGCGTTTAAGAGACCTGGAAACTTCGGATGGCTTCCTCAGCACCACAAGCAAGTCTTTGGACTTCGATATTATTCAAACCTTTCAGAGACTGAATGCAGAAGTGCAGCACATCACTCCATATATGGTTGATTACCTAACAGAAGACTTCGAATTCATGAGCACAACAACAAAGCTGACGAAGGAACAAACCACCGCTGTGGAGAAGGTCTCAGGCCAAATAGGGGAGGCTTTGGCCAGGTCCTTGGGGATGCTGCAGGAAATCCCTACATTACTCCAAACTGCATTTCAGGCCTACCTCGCATCCATCCTCTGCAGGACTGCATCCTCTTGGGTTTCTGAAGAACGACCTAACATATTCATCAACAGCATATATCAGAGGCTGCGTAGAATAGGCGAGTCATTTACCTGAATCGTCTCTTATGCAAGCTGACCAGATGGAAACTACAACTGGTCAACAGAAACACAAGCTGTTTCCGGACGTTGGCGTGCTCTCGCACGCACTTACATCATTCAGAATACCCCTCCAGAGTCCCTCATCAAAACGATCATTGTGGGGATCTCTGATATTCTGTTGGTCGCAGGCTGCACTGCTCTTCAGTCTGACATAATATCAAAGGTTACATCCAAGTTTGAGGGGAAGATAGCCTTTCTCGTCGAGCTTGCTGGATTCCTTAACAAAAAGTTCGGTGAAGTCATATCAAGCGACTTTGAGGCATTTGTGATCCAGCCTGGCAAGAAGTTCGACGACAACATAATGGAAGACATGGAAGACAGCCAGGCTGTGATCCAAAATGCACCAGTGTTGTGTACGACTCGCGTGGGGCTGATAAAGCAGACATCAGCAGGAACATCGTGGGAAAGGGGGAGGAAACAGAAGGTTATCGTCATGAAGGCGGGAGTCTTACTCCAGTCTGTTCTAAACACAGACCATTAGTGTGGTTATTCTAGATTTATCGAAGTCATATTCACCTGGAATCATCATTATATAGGCGTCTTCTTTTATATTTAATACATAGCTACTCCCGCCACGGAAAGCTGTTACTATGGTAAACAATGTGTTGTTAGTATCATCTTATACTACGTCCCAAAGATCCCCTACTCCGGGAGCACAAGCATGTACAAGAAGAGCAATTGCCACTCCTTCATGTTTTGCATGACATACTTGCATGTGAGCAAGGGATGCAGTAGGGGGAAGGTGACGGTAAGGGATGGCTCCACTCACATACTGTATGGGTCCCCTTGAAATAAATTTCGTGTTGCTCGGGCTTAGGACCTCTCTCGCAAATTTTACTTGGCCGAGCAATTGTATTCTACCAGGGTATTGGTCAGTTACAGAGGACCGTGGCGGACACGGACAGTTACCTAGATGCCAGGTTCCACGGATTCACCGTGGCACCAAGCAGGGCGCCAGTACAGCGCAGGTGTTGAATTCGAGTGGGTTTCGCTTTTAAGAACGCACACCATACTTGTAGGGCATAAGTAAGTGAGGCAATCGAAAGCTCATGTAAGTGAGTGACATGGATCTGGGTCGCGCGTCGTCAACGAGGAGCACGGGCGGCACTTGATGCACAGGCTGCGGCATGGCCAACATTTTAGGGCTGTGACCAACCCTACGGTCTGTATTACCGCTCACCTGTGGTATGATACGCTAGCTACCTCCTTCCAGATACCGCTAAATGTCCGAATCAGTAAGGGCGGTTGTAAATTAGCCGAGATGAATTGATCCTAGTTCCAGGGCCGCGGCATCCTGCCATCTGAAAAGCAGCTGTGTAATGTTATCGCTTGACGACTCTAACGCCAGCATTCGAATGTTGTGATTGGATGAGGACGAGCAAAAAAAGGATGTTTCAGGGTGGTCTTACACTAGTCCAAAAGAAAACGAGCGGAGCTCATCGTTTTGAATTTCCTGATGCTGGAGTCTTCCGTTATCAATGCTTCTCTGGACGCTTCACAAGCGCCACATTAGCTGCACGAGGACGGCAGCGGCCACCTCGAGGCTGACAGTCGCCGATAAATAGATGCGGCACTACCCATGCCGGAGCTTCACTGTATTGTCAAGTTGTGGACTTGTGTCAGCGAAGAGTCGCTCAAGAGGTCACCCCCACAGGCAGGAATGTGAGCACTCTACTAAATTGTAATCCGAGGCACAGGACAGCTGCTTCCACTATAAATGGAGTTGTGGAGGTATGCGGCGCTTGATTCATTCACTTGCGGCTCCTCAAACCACGCCAACGCCTTGCCTTGGTCAACCTAACCTTGCATTCTAACGTCTCATAGGTCTCACGCCTTCAAGTAAGCTCAGGGCTCCCACTCAAATAAGGAAACAGGCTAAACCCATGGTTTCTGGCGTGCATTATCGGCGTCTGTTCTCCAGAGTCAACGAGCGATGATCGGTGAGTGATGTATCAATTCATTTACTGCCGCAAGGCCAGCACCGCCCCATTGCTTCCGGACCTGTCTTGGCAAGATTCCCATATCAGTTATGTACCTTTCAGTGATTTCACATTCACTGCGCCGTTGTCTCTGCCAGCTGTAAATGATAGGCCGGGTAACGGGCAGTATTGGTTGCGCCGCGGGAAGATCCGACGGTGTTAAATTTCGGCTCTAAAATATACTATGTAGCATCAGTCGATGAGGAGTGTAATACCCACTGGCAGTCGACTCCTGAGTCAGTGAACAGGCTGAGCAAAAAAAAAATTAGCTCGAACAGCCGTACGCGTCTATGCTTTTCGCCGCGGCTGTTGTCATGCATTAACGTAGCAATGATACCTATGCCGTGCGATGGCGCCAATTTAACCCGCACGCCGCGGATATAAGTTACAAGCTGCTGCTGTTGTGCAACCATGATCCATCGCTCCTCGATCTACCTACTGTTCTGGGAAGCAAGCGTGTGAGAACGTGTGCTGGCAAACTGATACCACCACGAGTACCATGCCTTCCAGGTGCCAGTGGGGATCCGCCGGTACATACCATGCGAGCGGCAATCTCAGCCGTGACTTCTTGTTGCTCCTGTGGCGCATATGAAAAATCTCACGATAATCTCGCTCACTGTCTTGGGAGTGAGGCTTTAAGGTTCAGCTGCAGTTCGTTCCCCCCACTGACTGTAGCAAGCGGCTCTCCTCTCTGCTGGACTCTGCAGTAGGCTCGAAGGAGTATATTGACAAGTGACCGCCCAGTGTTTTCTACATCCTCTTCTGCACAGATTATACGCCAGTGCTGCTTATTTTGTAGAACTTGGATTAGCACTAAGGACACGCACTCTACACGTGCTTGGATCAGTTCCTAATCCGCGGCGCGTACGGATTCTCCAATGTTTATACCAGCATCCAAATTGGCCTCTATGGCTTTCAATTGGCTTTGACGACAAGCAACCTCCCAGAGGTTTAGAATCGATGCCCAGTATCGCTTGGGATCGAGACGCATGTGAGCAACATGGGCGCTCTCTTCATATACCTCGCAGCGTACGTTGAGGCCTGACTCTTTCGCAGCCTCAGCGTGGCTCTGGACCTGCTGCCACGGCACCATTTCGTCCTTCTTGGAGAAGACGTACAACCGAGGTGTCTCTTTGTTCATCCAGGGAAGGAGACGAGGCTGAAGGAGCATCTTGAGGTATTGCGTCTCCACCGTTTCCCATCCAAAGACCATACGCAGAGAGAGACGGAGCGCATGCATGACGTAGATGAAAGACAGAGCAATATGACGAGCGACAGGGTTCCGGATGGCGATACTGAAGGCTAAGCTGATGGTATGGAAGGACCCAACGCTGGGGGACGAGTCTAGGATGAGAGCGCTCATGGGTCGTTCACATGGAAGTATGGATGGGTATTTCGAGGACAAGAGACGACTTAGTGTTGTCACCTGGTATCCCCCACCTGATCCGGCGTGTCAGAGCGCGCTGAGTGAACTCGTAAGGCTTAACCTTCGTACCGTTTGAGAATGAGTGCACGAGGACGCGAGGAGGCGTCTGTGTGGCATTGTTGGTCGAGGGGAGACAGCCGAGAGCCTGTAGGGCTTCCACGACAGGGAGGAGCCGGTTTCGCTGCAACGATGCATGAGCAGGGCACCCCAACGCAGATTTCATTCCTACCCGTTGTCTTTCCGAGGTCCAGAAGAAGGATGCTCCACATTTCACGATGATCTGAGTGGCATGGGGGTATAATTCTGCATATTTCCGGGAATAATGCTGCAAATGGCGTATCAGTGCCCCCACTGTGTAGAAACGGTCACTTGAGTGACTATTCGAACATCTTGTTTATCAACGTACTCCAACCAAAGATGAGGATTACACTGCAGGAGGCGATGGTCACCCGTCACGTATTAGCTAGCGCACGAATACACGTACTTTGGCACAGACTCGCTCGGCCGCAAGGCAGTCGCGTTCGTAGGAGCGAGACTGATGTAAACCCCAGGACCTAATGTGACAAAACCTGCAGGGGGTTGGGGCCGTCGCATTCTAATGCAAGGAAAACAGAGTTGCAAGTAGGACAGGCCGGGCCAACGAATGGCGTACGCTGGAGACTCAAAGTATGCTCAGCTGTGGCATTACGCAACAGCTACCTTCGACCAAAATGTCATGTCTACGCGCACGACCTCTAGTTCATTACCTTCCTGGCCAACAGACCAACATTAGACTATTTCACGGTCCTCCCAAACTTCCAAGGCCCCCTGCAGTCATTTTCCTAGCTCCTGAACACGAAGGGGAGGCACGTGCATGGCTGACCGGCTTCCGCACCGCTGCAACCATCCCCAAAGACTTGGTCGAACTCTCATTCTCACGAAGTTCTGGTCCTGGTGGTCAAGTTGAGTGTCCGATCACATCAAGAAAAGCCTTCATGAATTGGCGAGGTTCCCGTCGCTGATGTCCTGTTCAGAATGTCAACAAACTATCTACCAAGGTAACTGCTCGGTGTCGCGTTGATGCGCCATGGATACCACTATGGGCTCGAGAAAGCCTAATGCGCAGTGTGAACTTTATTCAAAGCATTGGTATGTTGGCCTTCCTGATGACCGCTTCCCTTTTTTCAGCCGTACTACGTAAAGTCGACGCACTCTCTCTTGATAACATCTAGTGCCTCCCGCTCTCAGGCATCCAACGTGGATGATGTGCTCGCGAAGGTCTGTACCAGTTTAGGATCCGACACTCGTTCCACTTGTTTAAACATTGATCCTGCACAGCTACATGCCCTGATCGCGCAGTCCGCAGCGCGTTTGATTACAAAATCTCCAACCCGGGAACAACGGGAGCGCGTGGCTAACCTCCAAAGGGCGGACAATGCATGTAGACGGCTGCAAAAGGGCAAACGGAGTGCTACAAAAATGAACAGGTCCAGGAAAGACTGGGAATGATCTCGAACCGTCCCCATTTGGCCTGCCTCGCCAACGGTTCTCCTTCAATGGTGACCCCTTGGACTCCGCATATACCTCATTCAGAATTAAGTTATTCCGCTTCTGTGATCATACGCGTCACCCATAGCTCGGTTTTAAGTTCCATCGTCTCACTGGAGCATTTTACCTTCCGTCCTTTTGTGTTACTGCCTTCACGTCTGCCGAACTACCGGGAGGTGTCACAGTGGATTTGACTTCGCATCACTTGTAAATAATCAGGGAAAGCTACTAGATTGGTACACTGTTATAATTGTTCGCTGCTGTGGGTATCCGGATGCAGATATCATGGATCATTACTATCCTTTCTTACTTGAACGTATACGGGAGTGCAAGTGCACGCAAGTGCTATCTGCAATGAAAAGTAACGGACACCAACTAATTCGACTGGTTTGTCCCAACATCTCTCACATTGATCGGTATCCCATCCTCCAAGCTTGTGTCCTACCTAACATTGGTAAACACATGCCATCTTGCCAGCACAGAAAGTGCAGTACTTGCGTTGTGCCTTGGGTCAACCGTGGGGATAGTAATAAACGGTTGCCAATGATTAGTGTAATATCATTCATTCAGCCAGCGTCTATATAACCCGACGCACTCGTTGGATCATTGTTGGCAACAGTAAGGATGAATAGGGACAACGTCATGAGAGTGTCTAGGAAAAAGCAGCTTCGATCGATTATACATTTCCCGTACTTGCGCGACTGCGGCCATCATCGTAGTCAACTTCGAGAATGGTGAAAGTGAACAGCCATGGGTCAGCCGCAACCAAGGGAGACAGACGAATGTCTATGAGTCCGGGATGGTGAAGGGTTTATGTCACCTTGGAAGCATCCGCGAACAGGGTAGACGGGGAATGCTTCAGGTGAATGCCGCACTTAATAGACATTATAAGCCCGACAGTGAGACGCCTGTGAGTGTGCACTTCGTCAGATGAAAGATTACATACCTTTGCTGCTTGGCCAGGTACGAAGCTATTTCCCATTGGGCCGGGGTCATAGCTCAGTCAATCCCGCATCTCAACTCGGGACGATTTCCTGCGGTTCAACGTATCGCTGGCCAGGCGACCACTACGCAGGCTTCTTCCATCTCTCAGCCCTCTTGAGGCAACTGCTCTCTGCTTCATGGTCACGGATGCTGTGGTTTACCATCATCAGAGTTTGAAGCTGAGGTCTGGAGCATGTGTGTTATTACGCGCATATGTATGTGGTCTGACCAACGCGTCCAAGGAAGACAGTCGTTCCCGCTTCCACGGCGGGCCCATCGCGGGGAGGACTCTCGAACAGGAAACATCAACCTGTCCCGTCGTATTTGAATTGCGACTGACGAAGCCTTTCACGTATATGTACAGTCGCCTTCCTAAAACCTAGTCCGACGATCCTTTGCGGCTGGCTGACCATTCCAAAACACCGGACTCACCAAACATGTCCGAGCCGCAACCCTCATACTGGAGTTCACAGCGTCTCTTCCAATCATTTTCTGTAGATGTCACGGCCGCCGCTATCGAGCTGGTCGGGACGACCGTTTTCTTCCTCCTCGGTCTGGGTGGCATCCAAGCTGCGACCGCCGAAGCACTCCAAAGCGGGACCACCATCGAGCATGTGTTCTACATTGCGACATCCATGGGGTTTAGTCTCCTCGTCACCGCTTGGCTCTTCTACCGTGTGACGGGCGGATTGTTCAACCCGAACATCACACTAGCGCTCTTCCTCGTCGGGGTCGTTGGTCCTGTCCGATTCATCTTGTTCTGCATCGCGCAGATGGTGGGAGCGATCGCTGCATCGGCAATTGTGTATGGTCTAACTCCTGGACCGCTTAGCGTTAAGTAAGTACGATGTCCAAGGCACGGTTTCCGGACGAGTGAGGCTGACTGTTTGACTTGTCTTCCAGCACCTTCCTGCAGCAGGGAGTGAACTCGGCGCAGGGTGTGTTTATAGAAATGTTCATCACGGCTGCGCTGGTCATTGCCGTGCTCATGTTGGCCACCGAAAAACACTCCGCCACCCCGTTTGCTCCTGTGAAATATTTTCATCCGTTTTCGAGTCAGAGGTAGCTGACCATCAATGGTACAGATTGGCATTGGATTGACGCTGTTTGTCGGACACCTGTGCGTCAATCACTGTTAGTTTGACCAGCAGAGAATACGAGACACTCATTCACTATGATCAGGTTCGCCGTGTTCTACACTGGCGCGAGTATGAACACTGCTCGTGCGTTTGGTCCTGCGGTAATCACCGGTTTCAGCTTTCCGGGACACTCCAACCATTGGGTGGTACGTCTCGTTTTTCTTGCCAAATCCCGTGTGAACCTCGACCCGGCTCTCAGTACTGGGTTGGTCCATTCCTGGGCTCTCTGCTTGGAGCAGCCTTTTATACACTACTCAAGTCGTCAGTCACGCTTTCAGCACTGACCGTATTTCACGATGATAACAATCTCGATTCTTCATAGCATCAACTACCTGGAGTTAAACCCTGCGCAGGCGTCGACAAAAGTGGAGGATTCCCCACCCACGCCGACGCTTTTTGCACCCGAGAGTGGAACAGGAGATACCGAGGCCTTCGTCAATGCTGAGCCTCCGTCAGCCCCGAACGGACGGAGGAAATCAAACATGGAATAAGGTATAGCGCTATTATTGGTGAGCTGGGTGACTCCAAATCCGGTTGTGGGTTGCTTCGGACGAGACAGTCCTAAATAGATAAATAAATATCAGTTGGAGCGGTACCCTGTTATTCTAAGGTGTGATGGCCTGCGGTTTGTACTAAGAGTGCTTTACAAAGTCTACTACAAGTCTCTTGAATTCGTTGGGCCTGGAAGCGGGGAGTTAACATCACTAAGGGTACACAATGCCAAGGACTCTTACATCTCTGCGTGTACTATACACAGGGTCAGTATGTGTTGACGTGTAAAGTGCGTCGACTTACTCCAATGTCCGGTATCAAGTTCTTCGATGGCACTCTCAGGAAAGAAGTCCTTTATGAGCGGCTTATTGTGCCGATTGATGAATCTGTTACTGTTAGAAACTGATGACTCTCGCGCAGGAATGCAACCCACTTGCTCTTCGATCCCTTGACGAACAACGCACGTCCATTCCATATTTGCTCACCAGGAGCGTAAGGGAACGACTCGATTTCGGGCCTCCCTTCCTTCAATATATCTAACGGTACTTTAAACTTTAATGGTGATTGCCCAGCGTCCAGGTTAGTCAATAAAAATGAGCGGACGCTGGGGTCCTGAAAACCCAGTCAGTATCCAGACCACGGTAAGTGAGGGAACGGTGTGCCTTTTCGAATCTCTCTAAAATTTCGTTGGCCTCTTTACGAGAAGAAACATTGCTCGCCTCTACTTCCTCCATGCCCTGGATATGCGACACAGTTTCAGTGGATACTTTGCCGCGTGCGGGGGCGATGTCGGACACGATGAGGTCCTGTAGAAGATCACCGGGTGTTTCTGGATTGAGAGCAACCGCCATAGCGACCTTTCCGCCCCTGAAATCAGGCATGAGACTACGTCCACACAGGGAGACAGTAAACGCACATGGAATGTCCAAGGAGAGAGATGTTTGATAAAGAGTATCGCAGACAAAAATCAATGACATCCGCAGCCATGTGGGTGTACGTCATGGGCCGAACGTGCGGCGAAGAGCCGTGGTTGCGAAGGTCCTGCGTGGCTTCGTGTCACCCCAATACGAGTCATGCAAAGAGAACCTTTGACCGCGCACAAGGGTATATACAGAGCGCTCGAGATCGCGCGAAAATGCCTTGGAGAGCGACTGCCAATTCCGTTTGGAGCCACTGTGAGAGAGTCCTTTTTGATCAGCGGTAGGGGGATGCTAACGAAAGTGCGCACAAAAACCCGTGAAGGACAACTAGGGGTCGTTCATCCTTGTTTCCATTCACTGGAATGTATTCGTCGTACTGCAATTCAACAGAAGACGCTCCAGAGGTCATTCGTCCTGTTGCCTTCGGTCAGCTTGACGTCAACCTGCGGCTTAGTATGGAACCCACTGGCTGGACACGTCCGAACCGACCGCCCAAATAGACGGACAGAGTATTTTGCGCCACAGGAGGGTAATGACAACATGCAGATCGGACGCCCCAGCCAGCGTACAAGGAAGGGAGAGGGAGCGCTGTGCTGCGCTACTGGGAATATATTATTCAAGTAAAATAATTATGTAATTGCACGACCACTAGGGGTACTACTGGAAACCAACAAACTGCCACTACTGTAGCAGGTTTTCAAGCTTGGATGCGCTACACCTTGTGCTACTAGGTTACTTGGAACAACCAATATGATCGGAAGGCGCTGGGACCATACAGTTAGGTTTCATTATAAATTTGCAGAATCGAATCGGCGTGCGAAGCTATACGATTGATGTACTTACACTGGCGTATCTGCCATCGCCATCTGACTGCAGTGTTCGTTCTGTGGGAGCTTGCGCAAGGAAGCCTACAGGCGACGTTGGCCCGATGACGTACCCTCGGTCAGTGCCGAGCCATCTTGTCGGGCTACAGTTGCTGGGGTATCGGGAAGACCACAAAGCTTCATTTAACCACGGCTTTCTCAGCGATCTCCAAGCTTCCTCTTATCAGCCTAGAACAGCCGCTCACGATGTCGGTCGCGGCGCTCAAATCCGCTAAGAAATCTCTTCGGACGTCGATGGCCAAAACATTGCGGGATGTCACGCAGTCGGATGTGCAATCTCAGTGTAACTATTGAGCATTTGAACGCGTTCCCGTCCGCGATATCGATGGCTGATGGTTGATATGCCAACAGCAGAAGCAATCGTGGCCAAGGTCCTCGAACTCCCGGTTTTCAAACGTTCCAAAACAATTAGCTGCTACTTGAGCATGCCCACTGCAGAGGTGCAGATAGCGGCGTTAGTGTCGAACATCCTGGCGGACAACGGTACGAGAACATCTCTCGCGTTTGCGTGGCGCTCTTTGGTATGCAAAACGCAGGGAAGAAACTGTTCGTCCCGAGTCTTACATCCAAAGATGGGCAAATGGACTTCGTAAGGTTGTACGATGACGAGGACCTCCGAACACTCCCTGCCGGCCTGTGGGGTATTCCCGAGCCTCCGGCCGAATGGAGAAATGGGAAACGGCAGAGTGGTAGGTCTCTTCGTGGGTGCGTGCCTCACCGTTTCATTGACGGCTGAAACTCGCCCCCTCCACCAGTCTCAGATGCATCATGTGAAGATCTTGACCTGATCCTCTTGCCAGGTCAGTGTCACTGTCTCATCTTCCACGGGGCAGGGCCACTGAGATTTTACCCTTGACCTCACTCATTGGCAGGTGTCGCGTTCGATTCATCCCTATCACGCTTAGGTCACGGGAAAGGTTACTATGACCGTTTTATCTCCTCCTATGTTGGCACTGCCAAACGGCCGCAACCTCTTTTGGGTAGCTTGTTATTATGTTTCTCTGATATCATACTCACGCGGATTGGTCAGTCGCATTGTCTCTCCAGCAGCAATTACTAGAGGAAGGCCAGGTCCCAATGGCGGATTACGATTGTAAGGTAGATGTGATCGTAACGCCAGACAATATCGTTATCCGGGAGGGCCTCACGACTGTATAGCTTTGTACTCTCGAAAAATGGTTTTTTTTGCAATTCAGCCGTTCTTATCTACTACAAATTTTCTGAGTTGTTTCATGCACCAATCTATTGGTATATTACATGGCAGTTGTAGCGCGTAAATCGAGTTAGCAGACGACGTGATCAGAGTCCAGCAAAGGTAGTTTGTCAAGTCATCGGGAAGACCAGTCCGAAGAGGGGAGGGGAGGATATGGGTGGTGAAACAAGAGAACGTCTACCTTGCATGACGAACATGAAGAGGAAAATTTGAACTACGTGGCCAACGCGTTTCGAACAGTACAAGTCACTCGTTGCCGCGATGACCAGGGCGAATCCGTTTTGGGGTCCGCCCAGAGGCTACAAGTCGAGAATCGGGCACAAGTCGTCTCTTCGAGGTACGTAGAAGACGACGGATATCACCCACAGAAACGCTGAGGGTCCCAAATGGGCGAAACGCTTCCGCCGATTTGTGAAAGGTTTTGCGAACCCGATGTGCCAAGCAAGTATTGCCCATTCCAAGGAAACCGAATACAAGGTACAGTATTTCAAAGATGTGGATTGCCGACTGTTAAGGGATGTGAATCTGACTGGGGAAATGAGACCTATTTGATGATGGAGTTGATGGACAAGGTGGATGCTTACTTACCCTTCCTCCCTCAATTATGTAGTCGTGCAAGCTGCTTGGCGCGTGTCCATATTTCCTCTTCGCATGAACACAGTGCCGCATTTCAGACACGGCCAGCGGTACTCGAGATGTTTCTCTTGTACGTGTCTAACGATGCAAGCCCTCGTTATTGCCTCGCCGCAGTCATTCCACTGGCACATAAGTTATGGAGTGTCGTTCGTTTGGTGAACCGTCCTCAGATGGAAAGGAACATTTTGTCCCTGGACTGGAGCACCACACGGTGTTCCATTCGTGACCCATCCGCAACGGTACTGCTTCAGTCCCAAACCAATCGCGACAAACTGGTAGTGAGCCTGGAAAAAATCATGTTCAGCACGCTCAGGGGAAAGGAACGAATGAATTACATCGTCGTCGAATGGGTCGTTGAATTGCATCTCGCGTTCTGCACGTCTACAGAGAGGAAAAGACAAATGAATGCGAACTTGGTTATAGACTGATTAACTAGCATCACCGGCCCGACCAAGGAGCAACTATTACTCACCTCTAGTCGAGCACGTACAAGGCTAGTGGAGGAGAGCAGTGAGGCCGCGCGCCGTGGGTGCCATGCCTAGATAAGGAAAGATAAGGGAGTGTACTAAGCAATGCTAGGCTTTCGCTTTGCACATGATGCGATAATCGATGATCGCAGGAGAGTCCATATAATGTTGGGGTTGGGATGGGAGGATAATGTCACAGCCGTGTGCAACCCTCGTCATCGCAGCTTGCGCTACACCGCATACACATCTGAAGTGACCATGCGACTATTGAATCACTCGTATCCGCTCCCACTCAACTCAGGAACACATCTAACAAGCTTCCCAAAAAAATGCTAAAACATGGCAGTATGATGACACAGGAGGAGATGGGAAGGAACACCAGCCTGAGATTTGACAAAAAAGGAAGGAAGGGGCAAGCGAACGACAGACTCAATCGGCTACTATCTTCGGCGTAGTTCCAGTGAGAGGATGAAGACCCAGACGAGCCTTCATATACAGTCTGCGTGTCCCAGTCTCCAGAAAGAAGGAAAATTCCGAAATTGCTGTGCGGGTTGCCGATACCGCCATAGATCGATCGAGCAGTGGCGCTTGTCAAGGCCGCAGAGTTGGTTTGGCAGCACGATGCCAATGGCCCATGCCATCATGGACTCACTCCACCATAGTACCGCCACTTCTAGGCTCGATATTTAAGCTTCACTTCCGTTCTTCGCCCGCCATTCGCATTGTGTGGGGGGCAACGGCCATTTGGTGCTCGTTTCGTGCTCATCGACATCCAGCAGGACCATTGGTGAACTGAAGTAAAACCATCCGGTCATACCGCTCGCAGGCTTCCCATCCAGGCCGCATCATCTCGCGAACACCATTCTCTGTCATCGTGTTCGCCACTGGATGGCAACCACGAAATCTAACGTCAGAGTTAGAGTCATCATCACTGCCATCGTCCTTTGACAGCACGCCAATATGTCATTGTCATCGCACAGCGTGAACCGCATGTGCGCACTGCCCGAGCCACCAGTAGCATTCCCCGCAGGATTCCCTCCTCGGACGGAACCTTTGGTTGGAAATGGACATTAAAGCATTAACAAAGTGCGAACCATTGTAGTGGAGCGAAGCTACGAGCGATCCTTGGTGGGATTGATTGACTGCCAGAGCACATGAGGTAGAGCGAGCAGGACCCCGGGCTTGTTATCTTCCTTGACCGAAATTGAATGGATTAGAGGTTTATGTAGTTGAAATGCGAGAGGAATCCCACCCAGGAGATATACAACGTCCGGCCAGACATTCTGAGTGCGACGATTGACTATTGACCATCGTGGGCAGACGTTGTCAACCCCTATTTCCGGTTGAAAGAGGGGCGCGCCAATGAAAGGTGATGCCGGAGACGACTCGCGGAGAGGGATTATAGTAACGGAGATTCACACGGATTTATCCCACACGACAGCCATAAACAGCTGTCGGAGGAGACCCATTCGTCGTAGCGCTCGACATTTGGCTGTGGTCACTTTGCCTGACGAAAAGATCTTGCAGTCGACACCACAGTGACGGGTTTCGTTGCCGGAGTCTGACCACGACAATCCCCCCATCACCGTGGGAGTTTTCAATTGCCTGGATCGCGTTCAAGTCTCCTTGAACTTCATCGCAACGATGGTCTCTGTTACGGTGTCGCCGGCAGGAAAGCCTATCTCCATCGCTCGTGGGCTTCCAAGCCAGCTCAACTTGGCGGGAAAAGAAATTCAGGACACGACGATTGGTGACGTCAAGGCAGCCATTGCCAAAAAATTCCCTAAAGTCAGTCCGAGTCTGGTCCCAGTTCAGCTCTGTGGGGCGTAACCTTGGGCATTCTATAGTTCTACCCTGCGCGTCAAAAAATTACTTTGAAAGACAGTAAAAATCTTTTGGGTGACGGGGTTATATTAGCGGATGTTGGGATTGCGGATGGAGGGGAGCTGTTTGTCAAGGACCTTGGCCACCAGGTCAACTGGAAGACGGTCTTTTTGGTTGAATATGTGAGTCGACGCGTCAAGGTGGCCCCTCCAAAGAAACTAACGTGACTGGATAGGCTGGCCCACTTGTAATACACCCCATATTGTACCACTTCCCCGAGTATATCTGGGGTGGTCCGGTCTACCACAGCATGCTGCAACGGTATACGCCCTCCATTCGTTCGCTTCTTCCTTCCAGATATTTATGCGACGCGTAGGTTCGTATATGCGCTAGTCATGATCCACTTTGCGAAGCGCGAGTTCGAGACCCTCTTGTGAGTGATTCGTTCGTACTCATCCACGTCAGGCTAAGACGGTTCGCTCCAGCATCCATCGCTTTTCTCATGACACGATGCCATTCATGAACATATTCAAAAAGTGAAGTCATACTATTGTTGCTCCGCCTGTCCAAACTTATTTTTTCTCATGTAGTTCAGCCCATTATCACATTGGTAGTGGTACGTACATCTGTAATTCAGTAAAGTTTACAGCTCACATTTTATAACGCCTATAGGACTCTTCCTGGCGCTGGCAGTCTATGGCCCGCAGTATTCCGCTATGTCCCCATATATTCGTGGCACGTTGCGGAACGACCCTGTCTTCATATGGGCTTGTACCGCAATTTGGGTAGTGAGTTCTCTCTTACTCTATACGACACCGTCCCTGGGTTTGACATCCTCTTGCAACCAAGTTCGCCGAGATATCCAATTTGATCACTCATATCAACCTCCGCAACCTCCGTCCAGCTGGATCTCGCAAACGCGCTATTCCTCAGGGATACGGATTCTCGCTCGTATCGTTCCCCAACTACTTCTTCGAAGGTCTTGCGTGGTTCGCCATTGCCTGGATGACAGGAAGCTGGATAGGTAAGGTCTCTTCCGTGCGTCCGGAGTTTTCCTGACGACATAAAGCCTGTGGGTTCTTTATCGTGGCTACCGGGCAGATGTACCTCTGGGCTGCGAAGAAACATGCTGCTTACAGGAAGGAATTTGGAAGCGCTTATCCCAAGGGGAGGAAGGCAATGTTCCCTTTCATTGCCTAAGGTCACGGAAATTGTTGTGCGATGTCAATCATTTTCTCGTTAAAACTGGTAGTGGTTTGATGCGCGAATATCTTCGAAAGCAATTACGTAGCATGAAGGGAAGACACAACTACTCTTGTACGAACGAAGATTATCGGAGGCGACCTATGAACACGAGGTGTCATTGTGACATTCAACACGAGTACCACATTAGAGAATCAGAAGGGAGTGCCCGGAAAAAAATGAGCTGAACGGGCCTTTTCGGCAGGGATTGTACGAAGACCGTCGTGTAAAAAGCATCCTTTAGATAAAGAGGGACTTGTTACTCACAAGGGGTTCCTCAACCTCGGGAAGGCAGCCAACATCTGTTAACTAGATAATATACACAAAATAGTCAGTGAGTAACCAGAGGCCTCATATCTCAAGGAGAAAGGATCAGATAAGAAAATAAATACAGCCTGGAAGTGTCGTCAGAGTGCAGCTCCTGAGAGTGCGTCAGGCGTTAACTCCATGATGACATCTTTTCAATGTAAGAGGTGGTCACCAACTTGATGAACTCTTAGAGGATTGCGTGCGGTAGACTGCCTGAAGCAGGGTCAGCTTCTGTTGGCGAGTAGGGAAGACGAGGAAGTCAGCAAGAAGAAAGTGAATTCAAAGCATGGAACCACCTCAGATGCTCCAGTTCGAAATAACACATCGTTCCGAGCGGCGAGAACAGATCAAGATCAAAAAGCTCACCGGTTCCGTCGCTTAGAATCCGGAGCTCAAGCCATACTCGCTATCGAGGGCAGGGATGTGGGAGAGCGAAACCTGCGTTCCGAGAAATATTCTCACGCGTATCCCGGTCAATTATTCCTTTGACCAAGACTGTCAATGTCTACCAACTGACTTCTGAATGGCTATCTGCATCACTTGTACGCGACCAATCCCTCACCTCTACACCGTCTACGAGTCTGCATACAACCTGCGCCTTGAGCAATGCGTTAGTACTATCCAACACTTCAGGTGGCGGAGGGGTAAATTGAAATCAATAACAGAGTAAATGCCTTGTCTTTGCAGATCCCTATGTAGAGCATGATGCGCTCACGCTACTTCTTGACCTTATACTGCTGAAGAGAGGTGTATACCGGCATCTGCTGTACAACAGAGGGACCGAACCACGTAAGGCGTATGAAAAGACCAAGGCTGCTGCTACTCAGCTCAGCGGCACGATTATATCCGATGCGGACGACGCGACGGCCATCGATGCTGTGCAGAAAAAGGCTCTTGTCAGGGAAAAGGTTGCCTGTTCGCCCATCCCGCAGCCATTACTTATAGATTGCCGCAAGGTAGGCCAGATGGCTGCATATCCTGAAGCTCGGAAGTGGGTTACTGCTGGTCGACGCTTGTCAGTGACATAGTACATCTTCCCTTCCCCATCTGATGTGCGGAATGTTAGTCATACGTTGGGGTCAACTCAGTGTGTCCTGATGCAAGACATTACCCGGAATGACTAATGAGCTCCTAGACCCGCAGGTCGCTGCAGATCTCTCCCAATGGAGTACCGATACAAACGGAGAATTTCTGCGCATTCTTGTGGCTTGCTTGATAGGTCTGTTATCTCGAGCTCCATTACTCCGCCCGGTGAATCATACTCTGGCAGAAACGGTCGCGTTTCACGCGGGGGTGGTGCTCGCCTCGTATATCGTGCTCGGATTCTCCGATTGGGTTAGGTTATGGAGGGTTTCTCGCTCCAGCGAGGTGTCTGGCATCCGCCAACAATTTAGGTGAGGGGACCATAGCGGTATCGAACATCTCATTTTATTTGTTTAGAATATCGCACATCCCGCTGGCCATTCTTTATTCGTCATTTACGAAATCCTTTCTACTCTTTCTGCTTACGATTTGGCGTCCATCGATGTCGCTACCAGGACAGGGTCCGTATCGGTTTGATACGCCGTACGAGAACCCTTGGATACTTGGCGCACTCGAACTCTGGGACGAGGACAAGCTTGATCGTGAATGGGTGGTGCGGAACGTGCTCGGTGGTTTGGCTGCAGGCTTTGGGCTTCGAGGTACATCACCTTCCCTATCTATACATGTCCCGTGTGGGCTAACCCACAGTATTTGTACAGTTGTGCTGGACTGTCATCCCGTCTTCACGACCATGGTCATTATTGTTGGATGGGTGGTCAAGACTGCAGTCGCGGAGCTTCTCAAAGGCTGGGTTGGTGTTGATCCACGGATTGGAGAGGTTTGGTTGGCGTACAGCATTCCGTGACCAAAGATTTATTTCAATGACTGGTGATGGTGTTGTATATTATCCGTTCCGTAGAATACGTTGTGCAGTGTGCGCGTACCCCGACAGGCCGATGCGCTCTCCTTGGGACCCCTGACACTCTATTCACAACCGATTGCGCCAGCGTGACGGTAATCACAATCTTGTCCACATCCGCCCAGAATGCCCACCGGCGAAGTTTCCTCCTCTCGCGCACTGAATGCAATCCTACCACTAGTTGCTAGTGGGCAGTCCTACGAGGCTCATCAAAAGGCACGCACCTTTGCGTCCCGGTATTCCAAGGCAGGGCAGTACGACACTGCGATTGACGTGCTCTTCCAATCTGCACGCGAAATGCTCAAGGCCGGACATCAAGGTAGCGGGACAGATCTCGCACTGTTTCTATTGGATGTGTACGAAAGTAAGGGGGAGAGCGTGTCGGAAGAATCAAGAGGTCTGTCATTCCCAATACCCGTCGGTGCTGAGGGATCCTAGTTTTTGTCTTGTTGTTGACGCGCCGAATTGCTAGGGAAGGTCACGCAATTGATCGCACTCACTGGTTCTTCAGGGACATGGCGAAAGACGATCATCGATAGAGCGGTCGCGTTTGTGATATCTTTCGTCTTTGGATCTGCCGTGCGCTCATGCATCGTGACTAGGTGGTCGACCAAACACGGTACATATCCCACTGGCGATCCCGATCTTCACCACTACATCGGCGAGCTACTTTACAAAGGTACCGCAGCGCTCTTCACGGGACGTCCGCCCTACCTGACAAACATTGTTTCACCTGGATAGATAGGGTGTATGATGCAGCAGAACTCCACCTTCTCGCGTCAGGAAAGAGGGACAGTGCTCGTCTCCTAGCACAGATGATGGCAGATTGGTCTGCCATCGGTGGCGCAGTAGGAAATTTTGCCCTCCGTGGTACCCTTCCGTTCGTTCCCTTTACCATTGAATGGAACATGTTCAAGCTGAATCTCTTTTGTACACAGATACCTAGAGAATGGCAACATACTTGCAGCTCGGGCGTTCATCCTCCAATTCATTAACAAAATGATAGCCGCTCGACCCTCTTTGGCGTCTACACTCGACATCTCGCCCCTGCAGGTCACTGATTCGAGTGAAGTGGTACTAACCAGCGATAGTGTTCTCAACTTTTGCCAGCTTGCAGTGTTGGCGTGTCAGCGAGCGAACGCTGAAAAGAACAAAATAATGCGTGAAAGCTGGATACGATTGTGCGGTACGTATCAATCGAAGGGTGGTATTCTTGCCAGTAAGGAAGTCCGCTCGGTAAGCCTGCGAGTCAGTACTCTAGGTCACGTCGATTCGTTTTACGAGAGTGAGATGATCTAGGCACTGATCGAACTCGCAACATTGTACTTTGCTATCCCGCCGCCAAAGACGCAACCTGACAACCCGCTGGGCACAATGTTGTCTTCGATGCTCGGTGGTGGGGGCTCTGGTGGTGTGCCCCAACGGCGGGTATTGACTCCAGGTCAGACTGGCCCGACGGTGCCGGGCCTAGACTAGAGATGCAGTACAAAGAAAAGATAATAATCCCTTTCGTCGACGGCAAACCTTCTTGCAAGAACTTCGGTATACGTAGAATTCTTTTGTCTACCTCGATAGCTGGGAGGCCAGGCCTTAATATTGGGGCATGTGACGGACCTTTAGGTCTGCTCGGAGGCTGTACAAACAGACGGGAAAGGGTATGATTCGATTGTCATCAGTGCAGAAGTGCCCGGGACCTAAGAGAGGTTCTCAATCCAACCAAGAACGACGTATGCGCGGGACCAATAGCCGTGGAGACTCATGACACACTGCTTCCACTTCGCCGCGCTGCAGGGGTCGAAGGGTACGGTGTAGGGGAAGCACCTGGAGTGGTAACGTCTCCAGAAATTATGTCCTGGATCGCGTTCTCGAGCGCGTCTACACGGTTAGACATTTGTGACACTACACGTACGTCGGTCAGATCGCAAGCGGGGCGGACAAGGGCGAGGGGGAGACTGACTCCGATCGAGTATCTGCGACGACATCTCATCGAACTTGGCATCGAGCTGCTCCAACAGCGTTTCTACCTGGAATGCGGCTCTTCCGTCAATAATGGGGCAAGAGGGTCGCCGTTGATGTAACTTACGAACGCTGTCAGCTCGTGCGGGCTAGATATTTCGCCAGGGTTGGCGGTCACCGACTGCTTCGTTGGTGTTCTCGCACTAGGCGCCACTTCAGAAGTGGGGGTAGACCGCGCTGGCGTTGATGTAGGGGCGAGTTTGAGGGGGAGCGCTGAGGAGGACATTGTTCCCTCCGCGCCGCGTGCCAGTCCACAGCAAAATCGGACCCGTTACGTAAGCGAGTAGTCAGACAACAATTGTGCCCAACAAAAGTTCTAACTATAACAAGAGACCGGGGAACAATGGCTCCCGGTTCAGTTTTTTTTTTTTTTTTCATATCTACTCAGGTGCGTGCGACTGTGGTTTGTATTGCTCCGCTAGACAGGTACACTGAAAACACAAAGTTCTGTCACGGTGTCTCAGCGACCTTTTACACAAAGCGCCCTTCGAAGTCCGCGTACACACCGTCACCTCACTTTCCCAGATTCGATGGGTTGTCAAGTTGCGTGTGCCGATGCGGCGACCTTTGAGCCGGCATTCTCGAGGGACCTGAACGATCTTGTCAGATAACCCCTCCTGGCCACATCATCCCTGTTGATTTTAAAAAAAAAAAAACAGGGATTAAAGGGTGCGCATTATACAATAGATCGGATCTGACTGTCCCCTGCTGTACAAGGTGCCATAGCGGTGAACACATTGGTGCCGGTTTTACAACCGAGCCCGTCGCGTTGTGTGAGACTGTCGGGCTCTCCGCAGTCGATGCACGGTGCATCACCTTATGCCCAAGGGGACAGATGCCGCATATCAATTGCGGGGAGCTCGACAGTTTCACACTTCAGTACCCGTGGTTTATCGTCATGCAATGAACGGAAGATGTGGAACAAGGTCAACTCTTTCAAATTTGTGGAAAGATATCTGTTATTTTTGCTGTGGAAGGGAAACGGGCTGTTTCCGATAACCCGGGCACATATCATTCGGGGCTTTCGGTGGCATCTCGAGTTCATCTGATCACATCGTTCTGATTTACAATTTGCCTATTTACCGCGCTGGCAGCTTGATAGCACCCGGTTCGGTGGAACTCTCGAGGTTCGCCCTGACACATACCCACATCGCCTCGACTTGGTGTTCAGGCTTAGCTACATTAAGACCAGACACAAGTATAAAGCAACTCGACATGTTTCACTCTTTTTCACCCTTGTCTGGCCCTCTACCATATATTCCAGCATCTCGGTCGCTTTTTTTCCCGTCCGCGGTCGTTCGGCATGTGTCCCACTGCAGCTTACGAAAATGCTCCTGAGCACTCCTTCCCTGGCTTCATCCTCCCAGACCTCGTCTCCGACTGCCACTATCCACTACGTCTCAGCCCTCATTGTTACAACGTCGCCCGTGCCTCCGAGCAGTGGCTGCTGCAAGGGGCCCGGCTCGTTGAGCCCCGCGCCACCAAGTTTATGGGTCTAAAAGCTGGAGAGCTTACTGCGTCTTGCTACCCAGAAGCTGACGGGTTTCACCTTCGCGTCTGCTCAGACTTCATGAACTGGTTGTTCAACATGGACGACTGGTTGGATGAATTTGATGCAACGGATACATGGGGGATGCGGGAATGTTGTATCGGTGCTTTCCATGATCCCATCCACTTTGAGACTGACAAGCTCGGGGGTCTGATGTCCAAGTCGTAGGTTTTTTTTATGTGTCTTTTCCCGTGCTTCTGCAGTGTCGAAATATTGATTCGAATTGGAACAGATTCTTTGGCCGCTTCATCCAGACCGGTGGTCCGGGATGCACGGAGCGATTCATCCACACGATGGATCTATTCTTCATTGCCGTGGCAAAACAAGCGGATGATCGCACCAATGGACGCATCCCAGATCTCGAGTCGTACATCACTGTCAGGCGGGATACGAGTGGCTGCAAGCCTTGCTTTGCACTTATCGAATATGCCGCCCGTATCGATTTGCCCGACGAGGTCATGTCTCACCCAGTGATCATGGCAATGGAAGAGGCCACCAATGATCTCGTCACATGGTCCAATGTGAATCATTGCATTTCATACTGTATGGTGGCCTTGCAAGCTGATTCGATGTTACAGGACATCTTTTCCTACAACGTCGAGCAATCTCGACGCGATACCCACAACATGATTGTCGTCCTCATGCAAGAACAGGGGCTAGACCTCCAGGGTGCTGTAGACTATGTTGGTGCACTTTGCAAGGGCACGATTCAGCGCTTCGAGGACAATCGGGCGATGCTCCCCTCGTGGGGTGAAGAGCTTGACAAGCGAGTCGCGATATATGTCGAGGGTCTGCAGAACTGGATCGTCGGCTCGTTGCACTGGTCGTTCGACTCTGAGCGCTATTTCGGCAAGGAAGGGTTGGAGGTGAAGCGAAGTCGCGTCATCAGGCTTCTCTCGAAACGGCCCTTGTGAAATCGGTTGCGGCTTTATGAGTGTCTTCTGATTCATCATAGATGAGTTGTATCGGATCATGGTTTTGTAAGATTATCCTTGTTGCGTAGATTGCGTTCGTTCCTATGTTACCGTTCGGTCAGGCATCTTAGCAGTGAAAAATAAATGACGTCGCTAAATATCTGATTATCTAGAACCTGAACTCTGAAAGGCTGTTCCTGCATACGCGTCCCCCTGGCGACATGTTCCTACACATTGTGCTTCATGGGGGACCACAATGATCGACGACGTAAGCCTTCACCCTCTTCTGTTCCTCACCGCCAACACCGTCCACATTCTCGGGCGTTATGTCTTCTACGTTAGCCTGCAGTGACCGCCCTGCATGAGTGGAAATCCGGGTGAGACAGCAAGAAGTGCGTACCCTTCCGCGATCAGCACCAGCTTCAATCAAAAGCACTGCAGCCTCTGCATGAGCAGATTCCATGGCCAAATGAAGTGGCGTGTTTCCTGGTTACCGACGGTTACCTATGTTACGCCCCACATTCGAAGTTTATTTACCGACTCGATCGCCCGTGTTCAGGCGTGGCTTTGTCGTAACGCCCTCTGGGGGGCGCAAAAGAAGCGAGATAAATCCTGTGTATCCGATGGTGGCAGCTCGATGACTGGACGGAATACGTGAGCTAAGCGGAAGCATCTTATAATGGCTTCACTGACAGGGGTAATTGGTTGGCCTTGTCCCTTGCGTTGATCTATGATCGTTAGCCTCAGAACTCAGCATTACGGCGGAGTTTACACACGTCTGCACCCCGTTGAATCAGGTATCTCCCGATCTGGATTACAGAATGGACAGCAAATGTTAGCGATGTGGAGTCAGCGAACACCTGAGAAAAGTCACCTCGATGCGCGATTTGGAAGCCGCGTAGTGCCTATCGATCGAATGAAATGATTAACACGAGATGACCGTTGCGATATATCGCACAATGGGGTGATTCCTTTATCGTTCCTCTGATTCACGTTGGCCCCGGCACCGATGAGTTCCCGGACGATTTGCTCGTGGCCAGCGCTGACTGCACGAATAAGAACAAGCTGAAAAGCCGACTGTGGACGATCGAACCCGCTATATGGAGTGCCGCCCAACCGCTACCGTCCACTTTGGTGATGTCCGTCCCTTGGTCAATGAGGTAACACGCGACCTCGGTAGCACCAACGGATGCAGCCCAATGCAATGGTGTGCGGCCGTCCTACGACAATCCAGTTGGCTGTAGGGGTAATTATGTGGAGAAGTAACTCACTCCATCTGTTTCGTTGATGAGTCTTGGATTTTCGGTAACGAGGGCCCGTACTAATGAAAGTTGATCTGCGGGCGGTATATTGTTACCAAGGGATCAAATCTGAGCACGGAAGACGAACTACTCTGAGCCGCTGCATGGATGGACAGTGACATCGTGCAATATGAATATGAGGTACTTTGAGTGCGAGATTTCAGGTAATGTAAACCCGGGTAATAATGGCTGCTTGCGCGGTCGATTGCGCGGCCAGACCCTAACCCCAAATCTGGGCTTGGTCACGTGCCAGAATGCTTAGTACCGGCTAAACGGCCCGGTTGGCAAGCAGTCAATGTCATGTTTGAAAGCCCTGTTCCCGCCAACCCCTACAGGAATCACAACCCGTGTGTCACGCAGCAGCTTCGTGTGCAAGGTGCGCAATCTCAGAACCATTGTAAAATACAGCTAGATTTATCACATTGAAGCAAGCCACTCTCTACGACTATACCGGACAGCAACTGGATTTGATAGACATTACCAACGCACTCCTACGGTGAAACCATGTCCGAGCCAGAAATACACCTTCAGAGCATGGCAAGGATGACTTCCGGCGAGTCGGACCTTCCTGGCATCCAATACAGCCAGGAGCATGCCATTTGAATTGGCATGGGTGGGTGGTGAGGTCGCCGCCCATGCTGTATGGTATGACAGGTTGGCCACCATGCCTGGCGCTAGGCATTGTTTGGGAGGGGTATGAACATCTTCCCTGCAACAAAAAATAAGTTTTCCCACTTTGGATAATCCCCACTGATGCTGCGAGTTCAGATCAGGACGGGGTCGACAACAATGCATTATGGTCTTACCGGCCACGTACAAATAACGGGCGCCGCAGGACTGGCTGCATAAATTCGAGTAATTGAAATGAGATTAGGTTTTACGGGGATTGGGAACTGCCGTGAAGTGCAAACCATGCGCTCGACACTCTTCTTTGTAGTTCCGACTTCGCGACGTCTCGCATTTGTCTCACCGCGATCCGAGGAGACTTCTATCACTGCCAAACGCTCAGGCAGTCCTCGGCGGACGTGCAAAACGGATTTGGGAGTCGTTTGTCCCCAATTAGCAATGATTCGTATGGGCATAAACTAATAGGCCGCCAGTACACCAGAGTCTGCTTTCCAGTGAGGATTTACGATGCTCACTCGACACCTTCAACGTTCTTGCCGTCTTCCAAGAAGTTCATGGGACCAGGACTGGTGAGATCCTAGGTCGGGAGATGTTAGCTGACCCAAGCCCGGCGGGGTGAGCTACTCAGCTCACAGCACGGTTGTACAGCGTCTGTTCCACAACGTTCACTCTGATTGATGATCCCGAGTAAGTTGCAGCCGCAATGTATCCCGAGAGGTTATACATGATCAAGATCTTGTCCCTCAAGCTACGCAGCTAATAGGTTGTTGTCGCTGTTTTTTCTGGTCTCCGTCCGCAGCAACCGGCCTTGAAACAGTGCGTTTTTGGCCGAATTTAGCTTCACTTACTCGATGTACTGCATGAAGCAGGCTGCAATGGTTCATTCGCTCGTTGTTTGAACTGAAAAATATATCTACGCGACAGCGCCGTTTCATCCTTGTGGCCCCGAATGTTTTCTCTTAAACCAGTCGAAGTCATGACCTGATTCCGTTTAGGTTTACTTATCTGGCTCCTCTCCATTCTGGTGTATTGGCGCTCGGGCGTGCTGCCCTCCACGATACGGATTTCACGCGTCTCACATACGTCACGTACACACACTCGGAAGTCAGAAAGGACACAGCCCATCAAATTCGGTCAAACCCCTTGGCATTGGAGCTTTTGGAGGTTGTCTCCATCAGGTTGTTCTTGTCATTATCCTACATCCATGTCTCAATGACCTAGCCATAACTTCCGGTACTTGGACGGCATTCAGCATCCCGGTTCCCCGAACGCCTGGCAGTTGGTTCGTCAGGAACCATACCAAAGTCTGACAATGGAACCGTGGCTAGCACTAACATATAAAACGAATGGTAAGACAAACGGAATGTCATCCCAACGTCAAATACTCAAAGCTTTCTGGTCATATTGACCACTCTACGCTAATACCCCCCCGACACTTACCAAGATGTTCAACGATTCATTCGACGACGATGTAATTCGTTCGTTCCTTTCCCCTCTAGAAGCGTGCTGAACATGTTTTTTTTTTCAGGCCTCCTGCGAGTTGGTCGCGATTGGTTTGGGACTGAAGCAGTACCGTTGCGGATGGGTCACGAATGGGACACCGTGTGGTGCTCCAGTCCAGGGGCACGATGTTCCTTTCCATCTGAGGACGGTTCATCGAACGAATGACACTCCACAACTTACGTGCCAGTGGAATGACTGCGGCGAGGCAATAACGAGGGCTTGCATCGTTAGACACGTACAAGAAAAACATCTCGAGTACCGCTGGCCGTGTCCGAAATGCAGCGCCGTGTTCACGCGAAGAGGAAATATGGACACGCACCGAGCAGCTTGCACGAATACATAACTGATGGAGGAGTCGTTAGTAAGCATTTGCCTTGTCCATCAACTCATTTAAATGAATCATGGGCTAAACTGTCCAGACAGGTTTCGCCCCTTGGAAGGCTCTCGTTTTCCCCGCCAGATTTACTGTATTCCCCTTATAATACGCTTAGTAGTCCGCATCCCTAAAATATCGTACCTTGTATTTGGTTTCCTGCTCCCCCTGGGCAGTGCGTTGGTCTCACCGTGCAGGAGCTGTAGTTTCTGGGTTGTACTTGGATTATACTGAGGTGCTGTGAGTGCTGTGGGCCTGCCTCCCAGGATATAAAGTTAACGTCTGATGCTGTGAATATCGAACCAACATACTAAATATAGCACTCCTAACACAGCAATGGGACTTCGGACGTAAAAGTCGGAGTTGGAGTCCAATGTCACTCTGCTTTGTTTAGTGTCTCCTGCGCCTTTGTGCGTGCTGATAATTGGCTGATACGTTGACTCGCCCCCAAGCCAACATAGACTGCTGACTACCGGCAGGTCCATATTGATCTTGGTGGAAATAGATTTGGTGCACTCCCAGAAATCCACTGCGATCAAGTTTCTAGTATCTCGGAGAACTCGGCAAGCTCTGTGACAGCCATGGTGGCATGTGGCACGCCGCCGCTTTGCGATGTGTCTATCCATCCCGAATGGTTCATTCCTTGCCTATGGCCACCGAACTCCACCCGGCGACCGGGGGATCGATCGTTCTCCCTGGCAGGTACAAACCTATTTGCAGTGAACTTCGATTGCCAAAATTGCCTGATCATCAGCAATTTGGCAAGCTCTGCCCAGGGTCCTTCATGTCAGAAGAGCTCATGTGTCTGCATTGAGCAGGAAACCTCATTGGAGGTAGTGAGTAGTGCTATGCAGTACCGTCTGTTCGTTCTTCCAGTGCTTCTCGTATAAAGGTAAGAGAGATTATTTCCAATCTTCTCCACTCCCGGGTATTCAACTTTCCACCCTTTCTCGACACACATGTTGCAAACATGAACTACACTGGTAAAAAATCATGCTTGATGGATACATACAATCAACTCCCCTCGGAGTATGAGGATCCAACGAACATTGATTTGTGGGTACAACCTCAATTGCTGGCTGCGACAACCGTACTGATCTGCTCATCTCCGGGATCCTGATAGTCCTTTATGTGCTAATCGAACACAGGGTTCACTTTCCAATCCAATGCTCTCTTCGTTTCCTTCCCTCCTCGCCGCAGAGTGCTACGAGGCCTCTGCAGGATATTTGACGTACGGAAGTGTGCACACTCCCAGTACGATGGAGGGTGTGGATCCTAGCATGGCTTTCAATCCCGGGCCGTTCCAGTCACAGTGGACCAATGTGAACTCCATTTTTCCTCACGAGTCTCACGAGACTCACGCATTCGTTTCTCCGCCTCCTGATCAGAACCAGATACCGTACGAACTCAGCGGTTGGCCTTGTGATTCCGAGTCACGTCCACATGCTGTCCTTGTTACCCCTGTTCCTTCTGTTCCTCCTGGCAATTCAAGCATCTCACGCTCACTGTTCTCGTCACCCGTATGCTTGTATGCAGGCGTGAGCCAGTACGGCGCAGGAATGCAGCATCTTTCGTCCGAGAACATGGACAAAGGCTCTTCCTCTCTTGGTGGGAATACGGCCTTGAGCGTCCTTGACGCTTCTGAATATTATGATCTCCCTCTTGACACGCGCACTGATGATCCACAACCGTCGATCCCTCCCACACGCGATGCGATGCGATCCATCCAATATACTGCGTTTCCCTCCAATGAGCCCACGTTTGGACAGTACCGCCAGGCTCGACCTTTTGCCTGTCAGTGGTCCACCCACGGCGGACTCTGCGGAATGCATGTCAATGCGGACAGGCGGAGCGTCATCGGGCATTTGCAGGACACTCATGGTATTAGGCCAGGAGAGGAGAAGGCACGTGAAGTGTGCCAATGGGAACAATGCGGAACAATTCTAAACAAAGAAAGTCTGGCACGTCATATCCTGACGATTCATCTCAAGGATGTCAAGGAAAAAGTACACTGTGCTGAATGTGGACAGTTCTTTGCTCGTGGAGACTCCCTCAAGCGACACCTAAATGGAAGTCGGCACAAAGTGTCTCCTGACCAGAGTGCGGAAAGGCACTCGTCACCAAACCATTCCGGGTTACGGTGACTACTTGCCTGGATGAAGGGAATTGGAACCAAGTCCAAGTAGGTATACGATGCAAGTATTTTGCTTCAAGCTCCTCCGGTAGGCCTGCAAGTGACTTTCCACGGATGTGCAATATGCTTTGTCGGTGTATGATTATATGATCACGGAGATGGACAGTGACATGGACTAGTTGTGTCTCGTAATATGACAGTCGACGAATCTTCCTTCCACTTGCAATGAAACACAGGCACCTTCTCGGCCAACACTCGGATCTGAGGTATCTGACGTAGCACGCAAATCATGGGGGTGAGATCAATACAAAATGAACGGAGCCAGTGCCACATAGCAGTTGCAATAGACTTGCAATCCATTCCAACGATATAAATATCCAAGGCGAACTGACGTTCACTGGTATCTATGGTGAGCTACACGACGAGTCAAACGACGATCACAGGAGCAATAAGAGGAACAGTGCGTGATACACACGACAAGCAGGAATACACACAAGGGGGTAGCAGACGGTGGGTTGTATAATTAATGCCAGTATAGATGAATATCATTTTGTGGCGCATCAGATGATATCGGCAAGGTCACTCACGATAAAAGACATGTATCAACGTCGTCAGGTATTAGACCATAGGACTCATGCCGGGCCATCCCAGGTGGGCTCGTTGGACGGAAACAAAGTAGAATGAATGGATTACACGGCATCGCACATCAGCACGATCGACGGTTGCGGACTACCCGTGCGTGTGCGTGTGTCGGGAGGATCGTAATCTATAATAGGATCAAAGAAGCCGGAGATACGGAGATTTATATCCCCTTCCGGAGGCAGGAGGACCCGTGCCTTCTTAGGTCTTAGGAACCTATAGTCTTTCTGAGTCCTTTGCAGCATCCAGAGCGCGTTGACACCCAGTACCACCTTCAGAGCGCACTGGGTAGGGATGATCGGTCGGATCTTGTCATGGGTCGAACGGGGATACTCACGATGTCGGTTCAGAGCGTCCATGCGAGCAAAGGTCTCGTTGCAACCCTCGCAAGTGAAGGGTGCATTGACTCAGGATGGTGATAGTCAGACTGCCACTGCTAGGTTGTGGTGAGTGTAGACCTGGTGGTGCGACGATGGTCGTCGGTCGGTGAGTGCAGTGTCGAGAAGATCTTCGTAACAGATGACATGGACTCGCGAGCAGGCCGAGGTAGGGACGGGGGCGATGGAACAAAAGATAACAAAGTATCATAGTATACATATGTAAAAAGGCCACCATGGCAGATCCGGGAAATAATACACAAAGAGTAAAACAGATGGGATGCAATGTCGGGTGATTTGCCGTTGAGGGTCTAGACTGCACGCGTGCTTGAACATCCAACAACCGTTTGAGAGCTGCATTGAGAGCTGTTGGCTGATGGGTGTGCTGGCGGCCGACATTTTTTGCGCGCGTGGAGTAAAGCGACTGAGCAAGCTCTAGATTCCATGGACTTCCTCCATCACGCAATCCAAAAACGGCCTGGGGCCGCCACCGCCGAATGCTGTGGACCCTTGCGAGTGGTGCTGAGAGCATGAATATAGGAAAGGGGAGTTGCTGAGATAACCCTGTCCAATAGACGCATTCAAGAATGAAAAGGATACAAGAGCAAACTTGCTGTGTGCGGGAGAGGGAAGACTTGGAAATACGGTGTCGCTAACCGAAACACCAGGGTTTGCAGTTGAACCATCTAAAAAGAGGGGTCTGAAATTCCAAGGACATGAACAATAGTGGCAACAAACTCACTCTGGTTATGGGCCTCTAGAGGAGACTGGGAACGACCAACTTGTGAAGCCACTTCATTACCATGATAATCCGCGTGTACAGGGTTTCTGTGGGGAAGTTGATGGATTGCTATCTGGGGTGGGCCGAGGCGGATGTTGGGCAGTTCTTGGAGGCGGTAAACCTCCAACTGTTGGTAATCGATCTGCCCCAGTTCGGTACCACGGGGTGCGGACTTTCAAAGGTACAAGGGACCTCGGTCTAGATGGATGTTCGTTGTCGCCATCTGACAGTGAATAATTTTTACCTGACCTCTCCACCGATTGCAGGCCGCCCGATGGCACTGGTGGACGACAAAAAGGCTGCGGAACAAGGCAGGGTCGTAAAAAAGCCAGAATGCATGATGTTAAGAGTTCAGTGCGGGGTCTCCCGTGAACGGGCGACCAGCACTGTTCTGTGAAGTTCCAACGCTGGTAACCGATCGGATGGAATTGGGGCCGGCAAGGCTTACAGCCGTTGACCAAATAAACTACCATGATTGTATCATGTTGAAAATATACTTGAAGCGCGAGATCTCCGAAAGAGTAAATATCGCTCTTGGTTGTGCAATGAAGCATTTCGTCGGAATCTGAGTACTCTGGCGCAACCCAGCGCACAGCCCCCAGTCGTAATGTGGATGCCTGGAGGTAAGCCAGAGCGTCTGGTGTTTCTCCAACAAGGGAAGCATCACCAAAATCGGTCAGTCTTACATTATGCTGCTCATCGGGGGGCACGTTGTTCTGCCATAAAATGAGGCATCAAAGGAGAGGAGTACACATGCTAGACACACCCAAGTGAGATCGCCGTGAACAATCGAAAGTGAATGTACTCCCTGCAATGATATTGATATTGTGAGTTGCCAAAGCCTCACCGAATGAGCCAATCACATTCGGTATTGTAATCCATTGGTAATTGGGGACAGGCGGGGTCAAGGCCCGATACTGAAATCATGAGAAATACACGGACGTACGAGTTGAAGACGATGAGGAACAGTGTGAGCTCATCGTCATGAAGCCTTGGATCCGGGTTTGGGGGTCGTCAGGTGGATTTATTAATAATAAACCTAACCCTACTCGGCGGGTTCCACTTTTCAGAGCCGGTGGAAATCTCTACACAAAGTTCGTGCTTGAATGCCCTCTGCTCAAGAACAATCATCTTCGGCCCCCCTCCTCGAAAACGTCCCCCATGCACTATTACCATTCCTACGCTCGCAGTCCCAGAACACGTTGACGCGTTTGTACCAACGCCCATCATCATGCCTATCGATATTTCGGTAGGCCCTGTTGTCCTGCTGGCGAACAAGGCACTAAAGTACCGCTAGTTTACTCGGACCTCTCGAGCGCCAACTCATCATGAATTTGTTATGGTTAGAAAGTGCGATTCCGATGAGTACAATGTCTGCCTGGGTTGTCCCGGAAGGAAGAAAGTCAGTACAACTTTGTCTTCAGGCGACAAGGTGCTCAAGAATTCGCGTTGATGTCACCTCAGACTGTATGATGATGCTTTGGCGGAGATGATAGGATTGCATATCATTCAAAATTCTACGGCGAAGCTTGCGCTCAATTCGACCTTCAAATCAAGCCTGAGACAGGCCATTACAGGAGGGTGAGTGCCCAGAACCCTGAGATTGCATCGATTGAAGAATGATATCTAGAGGTAGCAACAGTAGTTTCGGTGTACCAGCAGAAAAGGACGATAAGAGGCACCATATCGCCATCGATACTCTCGATGCCTATGCCCTGGAAAGGTGGGAGGTGAGTAGACAGGTCTACACCTCAGTATGCATTTACTCCATACTACTTAATTAGACTATTCTTCACTACATGGTGTCATCTGGCCAAGGTCAACTCCCAACAAAACCTTCACAAGGCGTGTTGTATCTACTCCAGCGGAGCGAGCTGATGAAAAGTATACAGTGAGCCTTCAGCTAGATGTGTATGATAACATGGAACTCGTACACTTCTAGTGGTTCTCCCCTTCAGATCACCTCTTCGGGGTTCCAGTTTCTTCTGCATTCACCGCATGACCAATTGTGGAGTCTCTTGCTTCAATATTTGCACATGGCGGAGGTATGTTAGATTGTTTGCGTGCTTCTCATCTTATCTGTGTGTGCATGGCATTAGGAAAGACAAATGGACCTGGTGGAAGTTTTCAGCTTTCTCTTCATGCTTTCGACCATGGAGCTCGGACGCGTGAGTTGTACGTGTCATCACCTGTATCGTCGGCGAATACGTTTCGATTCAAGGAATATTCCACGGACCCATTGAGTGAAACACAAAAGGCTATGCTAGAAGACCTTCGGGATTACGGACTCGTTTGGCAACGAAAGGCTCGGTTATTCACCTCTCTGCGAACCTGACTGACTCGATCCCAGGCATCGTCCAAACGTTTCAGTCCTACCCGTTTAGCCACCACGTTAACCTCTCTTTCGCCCCCATTACCTACTTCGAGTACTTCTGGAACCACTCGGGCACCCGGGGCATCTGTCGCACTGACTACTGGTGCAGGACAACAGGGGTTTATCGTCTTAGAGACAAACTACAGGATATATGCGTATACTGGTAAAATGGATATCACATATCCCCTTCAAACACACTCACGTGTCGACCCTTAGACAATCCCCTCGACATTGCTGTTCTCAACCTCTTTATCACAATGAAATACCGCTTCCCGAACCTGGTGGTCGGCATGCTTACACGTGAGAGCGTGCGGAAAGCGCTGAGCAATGGTATCTCCGCAGACCAAGTACGTTAGCAATTCATTTCAGGCCATCATAATAGCCCACACGAGCTGCGACGTTCTAGATCATCAGTTATCTCACGACCCACGCTCATCCACAAATGCGGAAGAATGTAAGATGCTTACTAACTGCACCGCTGTACGCTCCTAGCCTCATTCATGTACGTCATGCACAGAATCCGCTTCTTCCTGTGACGGTACAAGACCAAATTCGGTTATGGGAACTAGAGAGAAACCGTCTCAAGTCTGCGGAAGGTCCGTTCACACCGCGCCCGCATGCGCAGTCGTCTGCTTATTGTGTACGCATTCATTCGCCCGCTGGACAGGTTTTCTCTACAAGGACTTCGCTTCGCAAGCCGATTATGAATACGTACTATCATATGCTAAGCAATTAGGGGTCGTCCTGTGGGAGAACGCCGTGAAGCGGGCCTTCTTCGGAACCCTCGACGGCCACGCTAACATTAGGGGATTCATTGAGAGGCGGACCAGTGGAGGTTAACTTATTACGGTCAGCAGCCCTAGGCATTGAATGGAAACCCTGACTCTTCTCGATTGAATGGTTAGAACCTATAAACAGTGACTCGTGTTTACGACCGGAGACCGGAAAAGCAGTCTCCACAAAATACCCGAGCACCCGAGACTCGGGATGACCTCTAGTGTTTTAAGCGCTATGTTGCTCGGCAGGCAACCTCCGCCGAGATTCCATAACAGTTCAGCAGAACGAAACAGGGGGGAAGTCTAGCCTATGTACCGTATTAGCTACTGTAAGGTCACTATTGATGTACAGCGACAATTATGCAAGGTACAACGAAAGATATATGCACACCAAGTCGTAAATACCCGTCTCATGCAAACACGGATGCCGTGTTCACTTCATCTTCTTGGCAGAGAACGAAGCCACCCTCGAAACCCACGGCATGTGCGTCGGTTGTAGTGTCACGCCAGCGGCCAACGAGGCTGCGTTCATGAACGTAACCTTTAAATAGCCAGCGACCAGCGTCGTAGAATGGATTGTTTATCTGACTCGTGATGAGACTTGAGAACGGGAAAGAAAAAGCCGAGCAAACGGGTTACGTACCGGAATTCGAAGGAAGGCGACGAGTCCGTCCCAAGGCCGAATTCGCCCAACGTATGAGTAGTAACCCCAAGCTTCTCCCTGTCTTTCACACGTCTGTACCCGAGCGGTCGGTGAAACAGGACGGGGATAGAAAGGGGCGAGAAACCCACCTGACCGGTGATGATAATATCTTGAACACCGCTCGATAATTCCTCAACGAAGTCTTCGTATTCATCGACGTCTTCCATATCATCCTGTATTACAGAATCCGACTCTTCTTGGCAGCACCACTCGCGGTGTGCCCCATTAGACAGCCGCTCACAAGCACTGGCGGAGTAGGGAGACCTGCGGTTGGGGCGATATGTCTCGTACCACGTGGTCTTGCCCGTGATAGGATCAAAAATCTCGAGCCCGTCCTGAGAGTCACACGGAAATAAATGATGTGAGTGAATGACGGATTGCACACCCCACTTACAGAATGGCTTGTAAATTCCAAATCTTGAGGGAGCCAAGCATTAAAGATATCCTCGCCGAGACCGTCACGACGTGGCGGAGCAGTAAGAGGGTCACTGAACGATAAACAATGATGCTCTGAAAAAGAACAGGAAATCCTCTCTTGGGCCAATGGCACACTAGCAGCAGATACACGCCGATCAACAACCGCGTTAAGATGAGCGAGCATATCCGGGATCTATTCGAATTGTCAGATAAGAGCTGCGGTGGAGGTGGACACATGAGGTTGACCCACAAAGATGCGACCGCTCCATTTACCAACGAGCGTGCCGAGAGGGTAAACAATACCTCTTAGGGGTCGCTCTATAGCCGACGGCGTGTGGCATGCTACCAAGCGGAACCAGTCCTGGTCAAGTTGTTCACTGGCAACGCCCGGCTGATGCTGGAAGAAGTGAGTACGAGTATGATAATGAAATTCCACAACGTCGTCCCGTGTCAGCGCAGGGGTTTCAAGACCTCGAGCGGATGCCTCCTCCCGTGTCGCCGGGAGAAGAGCGTGGTCTGACGGAAGTGGAACCATGTCCTGCCAGGCTTCTTGTCGCACAACAAAGTTCAATAAAGCGGCGGAGGTAAGGGGAGGTACTGCGAGCTTAAGCTTGTGACCCAGATAATGAATCTGAGTGGTGAACGGGAGAGGGCCAGAGAAACCAGAGTGTTCGTCGTGGTCGTCGCATAAAGGGAGGTAGAAATAAGTATCTGGAGCAAAAAGCGAAGGATACTGGGCAAGAAATCTCAGCACACACACGGAAGCAAGGATCGCTGCACCCTACCTGGTAGCCACGCACTAGAAAAGGGAGAACTGCGTTTGTGAGTGCAGCACGTATTACTATGGTTTCGGTCGCAACTCTCTCTGAATACTTGTCAGAAGAAATGAAAGGCGATGGGGGGGAAAGCTTGCCTTTGCTGCTCGACATCCAAAGGAGCCACACGGCCAGAGACATACCCTCCGGATCTGATAGATGTGGTATGGAGTGGACGGGAGATGGGCTCCTTAGAGCTACCACGCCGAGAACCCAGTCAGGCAGATTTGCCCAACCAAGGAGCTGCCTCTCGTTGCGACCATCGTTCTCGAGCAGCATCAAGTACGCCTTCCACAGGGCCTCTCGGTCGAGACGGAGGGAGGGGGCTCCATGTTTTATGTGCTGCAAAGCAATGAAGCGGCTACGGAGCTCTCGGGCTAGGCAAGGGGCGGATGTCCATCTGGCTGATAGCCGACGGTCGATAGCTGTACAATCAAATTTGTGACGAAAGATGCGGGCGTACAGCGCGCAGTTGTTGGCGACGGACAATTGGTTGTACAGGGTGCGGCAGGTGAGCAAGAGCGAGAAGAGGTTTGCGGGGGGCCCAAGGAACGGGTCGACGGTGAGATGGAAGGCAATGTCGTCGAGCAGGGAGGGATAGTGACTGGCGAGGGTCTCGAGGGTCAATGAGGAATGTGCCATGGCGAGGAAGGGGGAAGGGGTGTTTGGAAGGGGGAGGGGCGACGACGGGGCGGCGGCGGAGAGTTTTATTTAAGTTGACCTTGAAAACGCCTGAATCGGAGCGAATATGGGCCTGATGATAATCTACATACAACGTTGATCGCCGCGAGCTTCTCGTCCTTAGCCGTCAATGGGAGGGCGTCAGAGAGACCGAGCCATAATTACGAGAAAGCGGGCATGGAGTCCCTGAAACGAGGTTAACGTGAAGCACTTCCGAGAGCATACGAAACGGCGAGACGGATGCTGGCGAGGACGGGCACTTGATCAGATCGATGGCCTGTATGTTTCGGGTCAGAAATAACCGTGCGCGTTGGCACAGACCCGGCGGCGGTGTCCGAAAACGAGGCAACGTCCCCGTCCAGCGGCGTGCGCCAGTCGTCCCATGCATCGCACTCGACCCGTCGCCATCAAGGGCCCCCCACAGAAAAATGGCGGTGATGGGCACGGGCCTCCTTCATATCCGCGCAGACAATTCGCGCCGCAGACCTCATCATTCATCTTCGCCACAGGCACCGGGGAAGCCATCTCGTTTCCATTGGAACCGTAGTCAGGTGACCAGACAAGGGAACCTTAAAGGACCCATTACAGCCCCATCACAAGTAAGCCCGACCGGAAATTCAGTGGCGGCTTGCAGGGACCTGCTTACGCTCAGAGTTATATTAGTATCATGATGACGTTGATTCCAAGTTGATCATTGGACAGCCGGTGCCAATATTACCACGAGGGTATGTTTGCCCAAAACTCTGTTCCGCTCATAAGTACGTGCCAGCTCAAATTGTTAGCCCGGAAAGGTAGCCGCCCCGTTGCTCGTGTGGCCGTTTCAGCGCGCCCCCTCCGCGGCCTAGATGCGAAAAGTCAGCTGGAAACCCGGGCCTGGGCCAAACATATTAGATGCACAGGTACGCTTTGTTGCAGAGCGACTGCGCGCACCTTTGGCTATACCCCGATCTTAACAGAATCTGGTTCACGCCTCCTGATCTACAAAAACTGTCCGTCAGGGGGTGTCCATTTAATTCTATATATGTATGCATTCAACGTGCACCTACGCGCGGAGAATGGGCGCTTTGCTGACACAATTGATCCCGAACAAAGATAGGGTCCCTTCTTGTCACCAATGCGCCCGCGGCTCAACGCGAGTCGGACGAGCCCATCGATATCTGGTTCAAACCTGACCCTAGGCTAAACAATCTTGGATTATCCTCCATATGATTTATGGAAGTCAATGCTGGCAGTGCGTGAGACTCTGATCTCGGCTGTTGAACAACTCGCTCCTGTACGACCAACTAAGTAGTGTCATCAACGGCGACTGAATCGGCAGGAGTTATTGTACCATAACTATCTCCATCAACACGAGATGAGGTGACAGAGGCGAGTGGCGTCCTATGGCGCACAAGGAGCATCCTGGAATAGAAGCTGAAGGGCCTCAAGCAGGCTAGCTTACGCAGCCGCTTTTGTCCGCAGAAGGGTTGGCGTTACCGCGCACAAATCTCAAATGGATATGAGTGTGAATTTGCATTCTCCCTGACAGTCCCGTTTTCCGTTCTCGATACGTGATCAAATGCACAACGCACAGCATCGAAACAGTTGTCACTGAACACCATTCAATCGCTCAATGAGCCATCCCTTCGTGGTGACCATCGGTTCGTTCACATCCCCATAAAGGTTTGACATTGTCACAGAAGACCGTTTTGACATTCGCCGAACAGGTGAATTGTCCGCTTCCTCGAGTGTAATTCGGCGTGCTACCCCGGCTGTCAGTCAGAACCCCATTAGCAAATCCTGCAAGGAGATAAGCCGTACCACACCGTCATATATCCGTTCTCTGTACCCATGGTTCTGCAGTGTTAGCCCGAATCAGCAGTCCGTGGCGGCGTGGGGCTTCCAAATGCCTAAAGGTTCGGTGGGTCTTCACATCACGGTACAGTTCCACCCAGAATGTTTCCGCGACTCCATTACAGAGCCCGTGGATCGCGAGCGGGGGCGAGTGATTCAGGAGAGTAGGCACGTTCTATAACATAACACGTTTCAAACTCTGACGGCGCGTCCCGTTCATATTCATGAATGTTTCGGTCGATTGCGCCCCGTAAGATGTTTTGTCTGGCTTCTGGAAGATGAGGGTATCCAATCAATGCTCGTGATCTTCGCCTAATGGTACGAGGGAGGACATTTGAACGCCACCCCCCGATATATATATATCTGTTACGACGGATATGACGAGACCCGCGGCCACTGCCAACTTGGGGCCCTTCAGCATAGAACCTCGACCGGTGCCCACCCCCAATGTACCCAATGGGCTTACCGATGCTAACTGACGATGCCACGATACCATCGGCCAACCGTTTCACTGAAGAAGGCTCACTGCAGGGTCGACAACCCCGAACATCGCTCTGGACCTCGGTAGATAGACATAAGGTTAAGTTCGCTCATTTGCGCGGGAACGACGCGCCTCGGGCCCATCTGGTTGAGCATGACTTAGGAGTAAGATACCTTTTGCAGCGAGCATCTCAACACAATCTAGACGGACTCTTTATTGTCGTTATAGCAGACTGTTTGAGCCGCACAGCCTCGACAAGCGACGCCGATGCCTTCGTGATGCCACGTCGCGTGCGATATGTCCTCGATGGTCCGCCCGCCGTCATAAACGGATGGAGATCGGCCTGCATGTTTCATAGGTAAGGGGAGTGTCGTACGCGAGTCCAGTTCCAGACAAGACCCACTCGATTCACTAGTGCCGGGTGAGGTAAATCTCGTCTTACCGCATCCGCCAAACAGCAAAATAACGTCACTGCTGAAAGGCCCTCTGAAGGCCACCTGAGCATTCTGATCGGTCGAAATGGTCCAAGCGAGGCAAACTAACCTAGTTGGGGACACGTTCCAAAGAAACGGCTCGAGTCGTCCTAAAGGCGTTTTCAGAAAGCCGATCAACTCTCACATATGCTCCCACCCAATTTGCCCGTCCCGATGGCCCCCTAGCTTGTCCCCTTGTGGGGCTTCCTCTTGTTAGGCCTTCCCGGCCTGATTGGCACATCTGTAGGTCCCGGCTCCCCGAGAGGACCGTGAATAGGTTACATGTCGATGTGGCTCGATCCCCGCCCCCACGGGGGTTTTTGTTAATGAAACGCGGCTGGTGCGTCAGCATCCTTCCTCGTCGCAGTACTTATCTGCGAGTCCTACGGAAGCATGCTGACTTGCCTGATTTCCGCATGTTCGAGAACGTTTTATGCACTCTCGGTGCGCCGGTAGCCTGCCAGACTTGGTAAGAACGTTCAGGGCACTGTTGCAGAACGTGGCTGGCCTTGGGGGGCCACTCCACCGCCTTGTAAACCGCATCGATATTTTTCTGAAGCGGTAAGTACCTATGCCCCCACGGGATGGATCATTCCCGGCCGCTATCAACGGAGCTATCTACGATCTACCGTAATACTCCATACTTTGATTGCAGGGCCAATGCTGTTATGTGAGTGGATTGAACATAGGGTGCTGCTTCATTCTGGGCGAGCTGCTCTGCCATGGCATATAGAGAGAGAGCCGGACGGTCGCGCCCCAGTCTCCACTGCTGCCATCATACTCCATTTCGAGGCAGGACACCAAGCAACTCCCGCTTGTGTGCCTTCGTGTCCTCACGCATGTAAAAGCATGTAAAAGCATCAAATGCACACATGAGAATGCTCTTCAGGAAGCTACGAGTCGTCAGTGTCGACGAGCGTGGTACGACTAATTTTGCGTGTCCCCTGTTCCACTGTCGGGCTGGTGATGGCCGGCCTTTGAGTGATATTGAGTGGCATTAACATTTATTGTAACCCCCTATCGGTATTATTACATAATTCAGTTGCCGTTGTTTACCTCTATTCCAAACAACGCGCGAAAACCTCGCTCTCCTCGAACATTATCGTTAGTAGTGCGGCATGGACGATTTGACAGCGGAGGACAGCAAGAAGCGATTCGAGTCCGAGGTACCTCACGAGGAGGATACGCAGCCCGATCCTGACGAGGAGTTGATGCTGGACAGAGGGAATGGGAGGGTTTGGCTGGTCAAGGTGAGCAGCGGTCTGATTCAGCTTAAGCATGGGCGTGAAGATGTGGGAGAATGAATCTTAAATGATGACTGTTACGTCCTCACCTTGTAACAAGATCATTTAGGAGTCGTTCCCTTACCACGCGTCTGATGTTCTTTTCGAAAGGTACCGAAGCACCTGATGGTGCGATGGGCAGCTATTGATAAGGAGGATGTTCACCTTGCTACGATACGTATCTATCAAAACGCTGTCAACACTTCGGGGCGGTCACCGCGTATATTCCTCTTTCTCCCTCCTGACCCGAACGATCCGACTCCCCGCGCATCAGACCTGCCCTCGTTTCCCCCAGATGCCGCATACATACCTGCGGGAGAGGGTGGTATCCATGTGGACAGATACGAATTGGACATGGTAAATGAAGCTGTAGAAAACCAACTTGTCGTTGCCGAACGTCCTAAAGATCCCGTGCCTCCTGCCCCGGGGACAGCCGCAGCCCATACGTATAATCCCCGTGCACGGACGACAATTTTAACGGGTCGTGTAAAGCACGAATGCAATCTGAGGCCACTCTTCAACGAATCGTACAGACGACAAATGCGAGAGAGGAGTCGGGCATATAACACCCCACGGCGACCCATTCGCATGATTGAAGAGGCGGGCCTCAGCGGTGGCCGTGGCGGAATCAACCGATTGAGCAGTGGTGTGGCCACTGGCTCGTTCGCTGATATGATCGTTAGCGCCCGTTTTCATTGCGTAGAGACCCAACTGATGGTTTTGATCAGAAAACCAAACCAAAACCTGCCAAAGGTACCTTTGAGCGCATGGCCCGTTTGCCGCGGAATCAGCTACTCGATTTATTATTTCAACTTTTCCGGGAACAACCTCATTGGAGTTTCAAACCCCTCAGGGAGCGGACGCAACAACCTGAGGTTTATCTTAAAGAAGTGCTGAACGAAATCGCCATACTCCATCGTAGCGGTGAGTACAACGGCATGTGGGAGCTTTCGGAAAACTTTGCCAGGGAAGGGGTAAGTGCACGAATGCATATCATTTCTGTCCTATGCCGAGTTATCCATTGCTCTAGGTCAAAGCAGAGAATGTTCCTGGTCCGAGTTCGGGGGCGAGCGCGGATGTGGCAATGGAAGATTATGATGAGGAAGACGACGACGACGACGACGACGACATGGAGGAAGTTTCATAATCCTGTAGATGACACTGAATTGTACGCAATAATTCCCGATCCATTCAATGTTGCGTGCGCAGCAATTAACCCATACTTTACATCACCCATATATATTTTCTCATCCTGTTATCTCCCTGGGACCCTAATGAAACGGGTCAGGGGGTGAGAGCCATGGAATATCTACTACGCGCGGGGAATGGGCGCTTTGCTGATACAATTGATCCGAACCAAGACAAGGTCCCTCTTGTCCCCAATGCGTCCGCAGCCCGTGCGAGTCGGATGAGCCCGATATTTGGTTCAAACCCGACCGGTTGATGATGACCAGCCTTCGAATGACTGGCATTTAATCTTAGGGCCCCTCAAGCCGCAGGACCTGTCTGTGTCGCAGGGTGCTGCCCCTCAGAAAGCTCAACCCTCTACATTCCCGTTCCCACACAGACTCAGGCCCGCTGCCGATCATAGCATTGGGTTATATGGATGAGCGATAGTTTGTGAGTTTATTCGATATGTACACCTGCCCGCTCATCTTCGCGTAATCCCTCTCCATGATCCGACGTTTGTGCTCGCTTTGTAAACAGAATGACATCTGCGCTCCGTTGCACGGTTCGATCGGCCCCTCTCGAACCAAGGGTCCCCCTCATCCTTTGGTTGCAAACCCTCGAGTTTCGAGCTTGTATTCTGACACATTCCTCAGGGCTGACATCGTGGCTAGGATATCCTTCCCACTCACCCTCATAGGTGAGCTAGAACTTCAGAGCTCCAAGTCTCACCGTCAATCGCGCAATGCGCCCCGGGCTTGATCGACAGGTCCCGTCGTTCTCCGTCTCTACGCAACTCGGCGTATTCGTCTGACACCTCTTTCCCTGTACTATCCCACCGAGTCCGTTCCGCTTGCTGACCTTATCACTGTCACGGGACCACGTTCAGCCCCTGTGCCTGCGCAGTCTCACGATTCGACTTGCGGCGTTCTCATGTCATTTATGCGTGCCTTCCACCTCGGCTATCAGTTCGTTGAGTTTCCTAGGTCAACGCGTCTCGTGATTCTACAACCACCTCAACCCTGACAATTCCCCCGTGCCAATTTTGACCTGCCTGATAGGCAGATTGTCCGGCATTGTTCTATTCGAAGGGTGTATTTGACTGCGCCCTCTTGGATTTCACACGGCCGCGTAGTGCTTTCACATGGGTGGCAGCATGCGGGTATGTTCAGCATCTGGCACCAGTATGTCAGAAGTTGGAGCGCAAACATCTGGTCATGTCGCCATGTCTCGGAGGAACAACACTGTTCATGCCAAGGTAGATTCGCTATAGCTCAACGCAGTATGGAAAAAGAGACAGTATATCATCATTCAAGACTATCTAAACTTGTACGATAGTTACTCCAGGCATCTGTGAAATTTTTATTAGTGAAACGACACTCAACAACACAAGTGCTCGCTGAGCCAAGAACGGATCAGACATCCAAAGGAAGGTCCTCGTTGACCCTCATCGCGCCGACCCCCGCTTCCCGCTCAGCGCACCACAAGGCGGCCCACACTCGACACATGCTTTTGGGTTCACATGGCACAAGGGGGATTATAAGCGTTCCGCACTGGGGGAGTGCTCCGACTGGAGGGTGCTAGAGTGGAAACTGCGAATAAACGGAATACTTCATCATCCCAAGTGGCGCAGCAGAGCAACACGACGCAACCGAAATAAAAACTCACCCAATTTTAATGTGTATACGCTGTTGGCCAAGAAAGTGGTCACGTAGCAACACCTGACTGGGTAGAGTATCAGTAATGAACGCTTGAACAGTAAGGCAACAATAAAATGTCAGTCAAAATGGCACTGGCAAGTACACTAGGCGCTCCGAAGAGCGCTGTTCGTTGCGAACGAACACTCTGTTCCTCGGCATGGTCGTGTAGGACGGGGAAGAGAAGAAAGTCATCACAGAGGGACAAGAAACCGAGTGATACTTACACTGAGGTTCAAGTTTGAAGAGAACAAGTATGCGGCATGGCGATTAAAATTTATAGCCATCGGCTGAGTTTGAGGATGGTCTGTGCGCATGGATTACATAATCTGCCTTATAATCCCGGCGATGGCAGATGATGAACCCCAACGTCGACGACGACGAGAAAGTGGTCATCCCTTGATATTGAGATCCTGATGCCCACCATGGACTCTCCGCATCTAGCCATCCCAGAAGGCCAACGCCACCACCCACCGTATATCATTGACGTCGATGCCCTTGATACCGACGATATAGTGTATGTTGGCTCAGCACACCCCAGTCAAAGGAGGCGCATTGGAGAGGATGGAAGAGCCATTTCAGTTACCAGGGAGGTCATCCATGTGACCGACAGCGAAGATGACAACGAAATTCAATTCATGGGCCATAATCCCGCCCGACCGCACCCCCCTCCCGGTAAGTCTCGCATCTTCTATGTGTGGCACACTCGTTAAACTGGGCAACAGTCGGAAGGGAACGTATTTTTTCTCCTCCTCCCCCTCTACAACTTGGCAGTGTTCCCCCGGTACCGCCGATCCCCCAGAGATTCCTGCAACTGCGTCAGCGCCCACCCGCTGGGCTTATTATTCCCAATGAAAACCCGCTCCCATTCGAGGCCGACTTGCGACCTCCACCTCCTGCTGGACAACCACTCCCAGTCTCTGCTGCTCCATCCCATCATGTTCCATCCATGGGCTTCGGCGGTGCGCTACTGGCAGGGGTGCGCCGAATCATGGGGCCTCGTGACCCTTACCAACGGCCCGAACGCCGCAACAGCTGGGGTTTAACTGGTTCATTTATTATGCGATTGGATCCCTTCGACTTCACCGACCGTGAGGAAGATGATGAACTGATAGGTGGGATAGATGATATAGGTTTCTTGGGCGAGGATCTCCCCCTTGGCGCTGGAAGAGTGACAAGTCAAATAGAACAAGAATTCAAACGACACGATCGTGAACGACAGGTCGAGCCTGATTATAAGCCAGAATACACGCACCCAGACAGGCCATTGCCTGGTTTCACACACGATTTCTCCCCTTCATCGGCACCTTTGTCTGTCACCGAGGACGTTGATATCCTTCCAGCGCGTTTGGCTGGTGGTAGTGGCACTCGACTACGCGAAGTTACCTTGGTATGTGCTGCTTGTCGAGACCCTCTTGTCCTTGGGGCCTCTGACGTCGGAGAGGATCGCGCCAAGCGGAAGTTGTGGGGCTTGCGCTGTGGCCATTTATTCGATGGAAAATGCATTGAGAAGTTGAAGGAGCCGGCGCCACCAACTTCCGATGCCAGTGGATCAAGTGGCACGAGAGTGGCTACGGAGCCGCCAGGGCCATCGAATCCAGATACCACGGTTGTTGACCCCGATGTTAATTCAATGCGGTCGCGGTTACGCCCGCGTCGGGGGATGGCAAAGTCATTTTCCCCGGCCTCTCACTTACTACCCGCCCCCCGCTCAAGTGGCCGTCGTGGCACTGCCGCTAAGGTGCAGGCAACTGACCGAAGCAATCGCAAGGGTAAAGGAAAGATGAAGGCTCCTGTCGTAGAGGCTGAACACGAGTGGAGTTGCCCGGTTAGCGGATGTGGACGTGTCCACCTCAGCCTTTTAATGGACGGCCAATGGACGATGGACGAGAAAAGGGGTGCCATTACGCTGTTTGTCTGACTCCGTGGTGAGCTTGATGTACGTTTGCGTCCTACCCCCGGATATCCATATTCTCGCAGATGTTGTGTTGTATGGCACGATTATTCCCTATAGCATAACTCATATCACATATGTATTGTAACGACCCGTGTCTTCTCCAGCACATGTCTGGCCGGCTCTGGGAGTGTGGGGGACGTGGGGATCACATGTTCGCCGTGGAAGGTCTGATTTTGCAACGTGTCCGCCGTGTTTACACAACCCCCTTCCACTATCTTGACTTGCAGAGCACGCGTACCACGCATGCTAGGATGGACAGAATACAGCACTGATTATTCCGTACCCCCGTGACCGATATGGAGTCTGCTCGTTCCTGATGTCCACCCGTTGACACACCCTCTTCGTGTTTCGGACCAGCTGGCTCTTCTGCAGAGCACACAGATCGAGCCCTTCCCTCGTGCCCGATGCTCCGCTTTTATTTTGGCTCGCCTGCAGCCTTTGTGTCCTTTCTGCCCCCCCAGCTGGACGAAACTGCCATCAGCCATGGGTGATTGGGCCAACAATCAGGATCTCTCTGTCGCTCCACGACGATATCTGCAACGACAATGGAAGAGAAATAAGGCTGTAAGTCGCCATCCTCTCTACTTTATCGGTCATCGGGGGGGATCGATCTCACGCGATTCCACTGTCTAGCACCTTCCACCATGCGATTCCCTCCCGGTGCTGCGCCTCTGTCCAAACCGTCCTTTGTTTGTGTGTGCTCGGTGTGGCTTTGCAAATGCGTGGATCCCCCTTTGTTTGTGGTGCGAGTGGACGTCGGCTGAGGCAACAAAACAATTCGAGGCAAACCTGCCAAGACCGCGCCGACTGAGCGCGCCATCCAGGGCGGTCCCCACACCGAAGAGGGTCAGAAAATGTCCCCCAAGGAGAATGTCTGCAAACTCTGCAGTTTCGAGTGCGGGCCCTCACACTCCTCGGAGCGAGCGGACGTTTTCCTCGGTGTGCCCTGGTAAGGGCGTGCCAGGTATTACGACAGTTCTGGAAGCCTTTTACCGCGATGCGTATCGGGACCGGCCGGTGGACCCACATTACGTTGAGCCAGGGGACCACGACACGAGCGCCTTTTCTGTCGCGTCTGCTGACTACCACAACGTTCAGAAGGAAACGGTCGGCGGTGGTGGCGCGCGTCGAGTTGCCACAACAACCTCGATAACGGTACGACCACGTCCCGGAATTGCAAATGTACTAATCTGCATTGTTCTCGTGTCGTGTAGCCACCGCTCTCGACTACTTCCTTTCCGAACGTTGGACCTAGGCTTGATTCCGAAGATCGGGATCTGGGCAGAAACTCGACGCGTCATCGAAGGGTGCTTCCAGCACTTTCCGTCTGCCCTTCACCCATACGCCCTTGCACCTCGGGTGGCTCACCCCCTACAGTCGAACGTACGGTGCTAGGGGACTCCATGACCTCGCAGACGATGGGCTCTGCAATATCTGTGCTAATGGGGGCATCAAGTACATCGCGTAGTACAGGATCAATGGAAACGTCGGATGGTGTGCATGTGCGTCCGACGCCCTCTACCTCCTCGTCGCGATGCTCCCCTGAGCGCGGGCTACGCAGGACCAAAAATATGACGTTGCTCAACCGTGGATCCTCCCCCTCGCCCCGTTCCCGTTCTCCTTTACGGAAAAGCGTGGATGTGTCAACGTTCGCAATGGAGGCACGACGGTCGCACGCTCTATCTCTGACGCCATCTAACGACCATGACGCTCCCCCTGTTCGCCTGGGACACCCGACCCGGCCGTATTACTCTGCGATTCGCAAGGACATGTCGCGTCCTACCAGCCCCGTCTTCTCTCTAGCCCCTCCTCGCACGCCCTCACCGATTTCATCGCACATTGATTACGTACCACGGGGGACGAAGTCGCTTGACTGTGATGACCGGTCAGGTATCCAGTATGCCGGGGAACTGCGTCCCATGTCGATGGTCTTACCTGGTCGGGCCACATCGCCAATCGCGAGTCCTGGATTTTCGCTCAGTGGGGAGATGGAGTTACGAATGAACTTGGCACGGTGGCGACGGGAGAACACGCCGGACGAGCCAGGTGGCTATCACTTTCGGGAGAGAAATCGGTCGCGGAAGGTGGATGTGAAGGGGAAGGTGAAACAGCTTGGCAAGGGTCTGAAGGAATTCGTACTTGGAAGATCATGATTCGATCACGTGGCAAGTATTTATAGTCACATGACATACACGCCTCCAATGTTCGGTTTTCATTTTATCGGGGCTCGGTGGCGGGGTCGGTGCGATAGTCTGATCCGTATGTCGACCTTGGCGATGAGGAGAGGGCTTGCGAGAGTCTCAGATACATGGAGGCCGCAGTGTCGGTCGTGTGAGCTTCGCATCTGAACGCTTCCCAACGAGGCGACTTCACCTGCTCCGCGTCATTACCGTCATATTCGCCTGCAACAGGTGCACAGCCTGCGTCGCCCCAGAAACCCCCTTCTCTGGCCCCAACTGTCTTCTCTCTTTTGCTTGTGAACTTGTCCGACTGTCGCTGTCTTTTTGCATGTTATGAATGGCCGAGAGGCTGTCGACCGAAAATCCCTCCACAACCGCTCCCTTCGACCACTACCTTTGCCAACTAACACCGGTCGACACCTGACAGTGCGCACGGTTCTCGGTGCATCCTGACGCTGGCTGACACACATAACTTCGGTCGTCAATTAGGTGCGCATGAACATGGTTGCAAATCCTAGCGATCCCTCTGCACGTATATCTGCCCATTCCGCCTGGTATGTTCTTCCCCTATCAGACTGTGATTCTCCCTGAGCGCTCGGCTAGCACACCCAACACCACTCTCACTGTCACTTCCGCCGTGCCGGATTCCACTGGGTATGGCTCAGCACGCCTGGAACCACCGTGCGGATCCACTAGCGAGGCAAGTTCTCGCGGTAATCGCTACTCAATCGCCGAACGGGCCCTTTCCAGCGCGCTGAAGAGCGGCGAAGGGGAACGCTCCTCCCTCGAACTCCAGATTTCTGCGTTGCAGCAGGCCACGGTGGCCCTGGGTACACGTGCTAAAGAGTCCCGGGAACGTGCCGCGAAGCTCAAGCTATCTCTTGCAGAGAGAGATACTGAGCCGGGCACATACGTCGCGCGCCTGCAGGAGCGCTGGATGGAAGAAAAGCGGCAAACCGTGGTCGACAAGGAGCTGGAGGTGTTGACTCAGCATCTGACACAGCATCTGACACAGTTGAAGGTGGGCCGAGATGAGAACCGTGTCCCGTCCCCTGCCCTCAACAATGAGGCAAAACGGAGTGCTAATCTTGCCCGCTTTTTTGATCACTCTCCCACGCGTACATCATTCAACCTTGATCTTAAGTGTAGGGTTGCTCTTGACCAGCTATTCCCACATCGAATGACAATGGGCGACGTTTCCCCCCTCCGCCTTCGGCCGTCGTCTATCACCCCTCCTTTGCGACGGCTCACGACGAAACATGCGCGTGCTGCGTCTATGGCTGGTGAGGCATTCAATCCAGTGAAGCGTCCTCGCAGACTCCGCCTTGGTACTTCTCTCTCCGATGTACCCGCGCTCACGAAGAACCCAGAAAATAATACCCACACACATTTTGTCTCGGATCGTACAGTATCCCCGCGTAGCTCTCGCTTAACTGCAGAAGCGCCCTCTGACGGTTCCGAAGCTCGCGTGTCCACTCGGCCTCCCACACCCCCACTCTCCGTGGCGTCAGAGGACTCTTCGTCATCACAGGGCAAGGGTGAGGACACCGGGGGAATTGCCACCATCATTAGCCACGTCACCTCTCGCACACGCTCTGAAATTCTCGCAGACCTAGATAAGGATGCTGTCCACGTGCCGGACTATGCAGTGAATCTCCTCGGAGGACTTGACCTTATCCATGATGAATTCTCTCTCCCGCATCGGGAGCTGTTCATCAAGCCGAGGGAGATGAAGCCCATCGAGGTTGCTCCCCCACCAGAACCAGCGGACGTTCCTCCGTCCGAGGAGTCCGATACGGGCCCCTATATGTCATTCGCCCTGCCACCGTTCACGGTCGAAACATCGTGGCCGCACCCTTCGGCCGACTCACCACCATCACCCTCCACGCCCCGGTTGGGTCGCCCTTCTCTACAGCCACTGACGCCGGACTCGTCGCCTTCCCGTTCGAGTACTCCCACCACACCTCGGCCATCACAGATCTCCAAAGGGCCCCGTGCTCGCCACTCGCTTCTCTTCTACATGAGGAAACATAGAGAGTATTCTGTAGAGCACAGTCCCGCCTCGTCCTCTGTTCGTGTGGAGAGTTTGCTTGGGCACAGCCCTGTTGTGGGGAGTACAGCACCAAAGAAGCGGTTCTCGTTCTTTTCGCGAAAGTAAACTGACTGCGCATTTGACACCCATCATGACACTGCCCATGATTTTAATATCACTTTTATCTAACATGATGTCTGCTTTCACAGCGTAGTATTACACATCTTGCACGACCGTATATATCCAGGTTTACATTGGCATTTGAGTTGGGTACTTTGGGTAATAAAATAAAAAAAAGGTTGCAACTGATGCGTTGAAAAAAAAACTGAACCCGACCCGGATTGAACGGATGACCTTATGGATTCACTCAGCACGAGCTGGAATCATACGCGCTACCACTGCGCCACGGGTTCCTTGGTTAAATCAAGTTATATTATCAGCCTTGTATTGGTTCGTTTCCCACCAAAAGAAATTTGCCGACTTGTCCTCGGAATGCCTCCGCAGAGAAAAACGTTGGCGCGCAAAACCACCAGTCGGGCGTTTTGTGAGTCTGAACCCACTGAACACGCTCTGGGTTTGACGCGCTTCATGGTCAAACGTGTGCGTCTTTGTCCGACAGATACTGGTAGTAGCGCGTCCTCAATCGCACACAATGAAAACTCGCCCGTGCCCCTCGCACCCTTTGAATCCATTCCGAAACGCCCGAGGAGTCTTGCCGTGTGCTTCGCGTCAGATATCCTTGGCCTCATTCCGAAAACGCCCGTTGACGATCCGTCAACTGACGAGGGGGCAGGAACCTTGGTACGACGACAGCGGGCAATCGAGAGCCTCGGCGTAAGTCCGACCCCGTGCCCCCCCTGACACCGACCTGACAAGCGCGATCGATCGCCCCCCGTTCTAGACGCCCATCTCTACCTGTATTGAATTTGCCATGTGGCTAGATAATCAGATATGCGTGGAGGATGGGGCGCTTCTGCGCGCCATCGAACGCGATGGGAGCGATTTCCTCCGTTTGGCCAGCGCAACCATCGCGTTCGACAGTGTGCTGCGAGGCAAGGCACCCCCTATCGATGGGGTCGGCAGTACACTCATCGAACATGCAGAGATGCTGAGTATCTTTGCTGAATTGTTGAAGTCCAAGATTTCGGAAGGTAGTCTGAGCGAGGAGTTGGCGGCGGCCATCCTTCGAGATGGGGTGTCTTTGTTTCGACTTGCGACGAGTTGCTTGGAGTTTGATCGAGCTCTCCGGGGTTCGGACCCGGTGCAAGTAGACGGGTGATTCCACATCGAACGTCGCTCTCGTTGTTATCTTCCCTCACCCTCCTTACTCTTGGGTATCTCAGAACGGGCATCAGGGACTTTGCTATAGGAAATCATGTATGAGTACAAGGTAATCCAAGTTGAGCAGAGTTCAGTCGTTGTAGCCACGTGCCCTCGATGCACCATTCTTCACCTGGGGGGGTCAATGCCTTGTTGCTTCCAGATCTCGATCTGACGGTCTTTCGCGACTTTGCCCGTGCGTCTTTCATAGCCCTGGACGGATTCAGGTCGCTCGCCGTGAGGAGTTACCCTCAGGGCATGGCGCGTGTGAGGCCAGAAATCGAACGTCGCGGAATGCATTACAACCTACTTTATTGTGAGATATTCCCCGCCTACATGTGTTTGGTTCTTACTCTGTTGTCCCAGAATGCGATCGAGTTGGGCTCCCAGTGAAAGCGCACGTGGAAGTCCACACTGGTGCTAATCTGCTGGAACAGGAAGTTCAAGATCGTGTCCGACTCAGCCTTGGGAACCCCGATGATGCGACGCGTGAAACCAGGGTTGACGTAGATGCTTTTCCAGCCAGTCACGGGGTGAACGCGGACGACAGGGTGGATGGTCTCGATGGGTTCGCGACGAACGTGAATTCCTGCAGCGCGGGAACCGTCAGCCTGTGCCACCGCACTATGAAGGGCGGAAAGGCCTTCCAGGTAGGTTTGCATCCCAGGACTAAGAGACGAGTAAAGGGCATACCTGTTCACGCGAATGTACGTCAGTCTGTACCGTTCTTCTCATCCCTCGTTGACCTACCCCGAACCCCACAGGGTGTCACCCCCACATTCCGGGCCCGTGATGACTTTGAGGGACGTCGTACTCGGGGGTTGGATCTCGTACGACACGTCGCTGTGCCAAAGTTCCAATCTCGGAAAGGATGTTGAGTCCAGACGCCGTGCGGCATCATTGTACACGACTATTCTGGGCATCAGCATTATGTATTTCCATGGCACGGATGTTCGCGACGGACCGTGAACTTCCTCAAGTCCGGGTTCCTTGGGGATTGGGGTCGTCGCGTGCTTGTGGAGAGGACCAAAATACCTCGCGAGGTCAAGCTGTTCGTGAACATTTAACTCTTGGTCTCTAAAGACTGATTGCAGGGTCAGCAGAGCCGAAGACAAGCATAAGTGCTCTACGAACACACGACACCCCTCTCGGCCACCAGGAGGGCCCTATCAAAACACGATCAGTTCGGGTATCCCGGAGGCGTTGTGCGAGAGAGACGGACAGCTCATCCTTCTGGGCTGGCCCAAGTTGCCTCAGATCGATTCCGGTGATTTCAGTTCCGATGACCGGTGTAAGGTGCTGAACTCTTGTCGCAGCACTGAGCAGGGCTTTCTTTTCTGGGTCAGCAAAGTGGCCCCGGTCTATGACGTCGATCTCCTTGAGGGGCTCCCAATTGACGACGGGAAAGAATGGCTGCAGGATGTCTTTGCCTTCGTCTTTACTTTCCGACCGGCTGTGATTCTGCTCACCTTGTAAGCAGCGTACTTGTAGGTGTCGTCGGCGGTAGACTCCCCAGAGGGAGAGTAGAATGGGTTGACGAGCTGAGATGCGTTGGAATGTTTCCTAAGTTCCGCGATGCGGTCACCCTGTCCGTTCCCGATGTCATTCGAAGCCATGTCAGCCATCGTATATGATTTCGTTGGGAGTACAAGGGAGGGGTTCTTTTAAAGCCGAATCATTCACATCACGACGTTTTGTGTGCTTGGAAACCTTCCATACGCCTTGCGACAAGCGAAGGAGAAATGGCGTCACCTGCTGCTATATATGAAGTGGATATGTGAACCTGGTTATCCTTGTTTTCGCCATTCTGAGCTCGCTGCCAGTCATGGATGCCTGCGATAAGCCGAAATCCTGGAGAGTCTGGATGACGCCACCCATACAATCCTATCTCTTCTTCTCTCGGACTATGTCTGGAGATGACTGCCAGACATTATTATCAGTCCAGCGCAGAAAAAAAAAGGCTGGATTGCCATCTTCAAGGTAGTTGACTCGTACTCAACCCTTCGAAACGTGAGTACCGAGGGCATTAATAGGCGTCAGCGATCATAGACGTAAGTCTATAATCTTTCTTAAGAGAGAAAGACAAAGTAGAACTCTATGAGGCATATGATTCTGAGACGAGAAATCCAACAAGACATGCATCTAGCATAAAATCCACGTTCACCCACGCGTGTGTCAATGCTGGAAACGTATCAAAAGTCAAGGATCGGTTCGACTGGCGAGACAGATATCGAATCGGATCTCACAGAATAACTTGGTTCCATCCCTGCCCGCTACCCGCATGAGTTCATTCGCACCACCTGGGTGGTAGGGGATATATGGTGTGATGTTGTACACCTTGCCGTTGATAGCCGTCCAAGCGTCATCCTTCTTATTGTGCGTCTTCAGCACGGACGGTGGGATGCGCAGTAGCGTCCCCACACCCTATTTATGGATCAGGAACGCGTATTCGTTACGGACGGAGGGAGGCACCAAGAACGTACGCGTAGGTCTGCTCCGGATGACTTCAGGCTCGCCCAGTCCAACGGTCCGTACCCGGGTGCGAGCGCAACCTTCCGCGAAAGTTTCTTGGGTCGTTCCGTAGTGGCCATCGGCGCGAGTAAAGATGATGATGCGATCTGGGGTGTCGTCGATGGGACGCCAGGCCGTCGACTGGCCAGGCCAGGGAGAGGCGGTGGAGGCATCAACGAATCGTTGTTTAGTATTGCAGGGATCTGAGATGTGCTTGGGATGGACGACGAATGGGCCACTCGCTGAGCGCTGTTCGGGGCTGGGAACGCGGGTGGGACATCGTCCTCGCCTGCTGTGGTCGACCCGTCGTCCTCGTCCTCACATGGGAATGACCCTGGAATGGTCAAGGTCGACACGGGCGGAGGTGCTGCGGCGTCGGACGAAGGCAGTAGAAGCGACATCGCTGCCACCTCAATTGTATGTTTCAGGGACAGTCGCATGTTACAGGCGGCAGATATCTCTCACATCATCACGCACCGCTTGACTATACCGATTCAGCGTGTTCCACCCTCCCCGCGCTAGTCTTTTCACCCGACCATCGCCCTGCCATACTCCCGCGAGCAGCTTGCCTCAGTTCCACCACGGGTGTCGATCTCCGTCCGCCGAGGAACACCCGACCACCAGGTGCATCCTCCAACGCCCTCACTATCACATCCTTCTCAAACAGGTACCGGATATCCTCCAACGCATACCCCTTCGTCTCTGGTAGGCAAAAGTATACCCACCCCGACATGACCATGCAGCACATACCAAACAGTAAAAACGTCCCGTATTTGATCTCCTCGAGCATGTTCGGGGTCACCCGTGCAATCGTAAACGTGAATAACCAGTTCACCCCAATGGCAAGCGACATGGCGGCCGTCCGGACGTGGTTAGGTGCAACTTCTCCAGCGACAACCCACGGAATGGGTCCAAACCCAATGCAGAAGAAGACAGCATAAAGATAGACGGCGACGATCGAGACATAACTTGCAGGGACGATTGTCGCCTGGGGATGGATTGCGCTGTACCCCCCAATCCACAGCATCATGAATCCTTGGCCCAACCCACCAATAAGAAGGCACATTTTCCTTCCCATCCTCTCTACTGCAAACAACACAGTGGTCGTCACAGCAACCACTTTGACGACACCGTAGATACCAGTTGCGAACAATCCCGAGTTGGTACCAGTGATGCCCAATGCTGCGAATATCTGTGGGCTAAAATAGTTGATGGCGTTCGTTCCAGTCCATTGCTGGAACAGCATAACGAGTGAGGGAATGAAAGACCGCAGGGCCGTCACCCTCGACTCGCCCATCATGCGGAACTGCTTCCAAATTGGCGTCCTCTGTTTTCCATCCAGGTCTGCCTTGATCTCCG